>CM069925.1:21707592-21930086 GCA_036172225.1 Cryptocoryne crispatula var. balansae
ATGATCCCAAATGGCTTCGACAGCATCTCCTTTCCAAAGAGCCTTTCCATCATCGGTTACCACACGGATATAAATCTTCGTCCATCTAATGTCCTGGGCCGGAGAGGAGTACGGCATTGACTCGTCAACTCCTGGGCATACCGACACTATGGAATCTTGTACTCAGAATTGGATCAATTGAAAAACCCTTTTCCAATTATCCTATCTACCTTGGCCAAGGATTTAGAGTACTATCAATAGGGCATTCTCTCTCTCCTACCGAGAGTGGACGATTCCCTATTGTTCGCTCAATTGCCTCCACCGGGTTTCCCATATACCCAATTAGTTAACTATATAAGACCACAATACTAAGTAATCCTTAAGTCACGTCAAAGTACATATAATTTTCCCGGCAAGACATCTTTGGTGACTCAGCCAAAACATCCAACCGTGCAACCGCGATGATAGAATACCCCCGATCGATGCTACTGCAAGATACCATTCCGTGGATTCTATACTCGGTCATCAAAGGAACTCAATCTACTAATGAGCACCCAGACATGTATATCAAGAACTCCTACACCTGTGACCAACGAGATCGGTCATTCTCATCTTACCCACAGAAGATATCATATACACTAGTCTTAATGATCCTTGATGTCCCATCTCGAGGATCCTACGACTAGGAACATTTAGAGTACATGCTTCTAGATGATCGATCTCATTATCATGATCTCATCATGATTCAATCATCATTGCATGCAACCGAGGACCTCATTATGATAGACGCATCTGTGATAAGAGCAAGCACGAAGATTACGCCATTTATAATTTTAATAAGATATTACAAGAAATGTAAAATTATATCACATATGATTGGCTTGTAGGGTACACATTTTTATTAGTGGTCACAGTGGGATAGAAATGAAAGATTTGGAGGCACAAGGTGAGCATCGAACACGGTTGGATATTTAAAAGGTCGGTGGGACTAGAAAATACGGTGGGATTATCAAACACGGTGGGATATTAGAAAGGTCGTGTGGCACTAGAAAATAATGGTAAGAGCCATTTTCTAAACATGTTGGGATATTAGAAAGGTCGGTGGGACTAGAAAATATGGTGGGATTATCAAACACGATGGGATTAGAAAACACGATGGGATTCGTAATTATTGGAATTAGAATACAAGATTTAGATATTAGGATGAGAAGGTGAAGATTATGAAAGGATGTATGCGATAACAAAACAAAATGTAATGCAACTAATTCTACATGATGCATGTCAGTTTGGAAGAAAACAAAATAAACTTCCAGAGCATGAAGAAGAAGACAGTGATTTGTTCATGAGGTTAAGATACCTATTCGAGACCCATCGTCCCTCAGTATTGGCATAATCTTGGCCTATCCGTGAGCAGCAGAATGACCCAATCGTCATGGATTTGGATGAAGGGGATCTCGGGCTCCGGTCTTCTTTGCATTCACTTCGCCTTCAACGTCAATGCATAAAATAAATAGTAACGCACCTAATATACGTTAAGAAAGGAAATGATAACGGCGAGTTTGCAATGTGATGACATGCATTCTCACAAAAGAGTTCATGTGTCCTAATGAGGACACAGAGCAAAAGCTTCAAGAAAGTTGAGGCCGAGGCATTGATGACACTTCCTCCCCGAGAATCCTCGGTGGGGAGGGAAGTGGCGAGTGTCTCTTGGTTAAAAAGTTTCTCACAAAGTTAGCGGCCGAGATTACAGACACCTCCCCCGAAGAATCCTCGGTGAGGGAAGTGGTGAGCATTAATTTGTTAGCAGAAATTCTCCTCTCTGTTTGTTCTTCATGCCCGAAACACTTAGAAAAACGAGTTTAGAATGCCAATACGGCTTATCCCCTTGCAAGGTGCAGCATGTCTCGACCTTTGTCAAGGGGTAATAAGTTCTCCTTATGCCCGAAACACTTAGAAGGAAGAGATTGTGAATAACAATGCAAATTTTATCCCCCTTGCAAGTTAAAAAGATGCCCTCAATTCTCGTCAAGGGGTAATAGCCTTCTTAAGGGTGTAAAAATAAAGCAGCAAATATACAATGAATGTAAAGACAAGAATTCAAACCAAGCATGGTGATAAAAAATATTTTGAAAATTTTGTTGAAATTTGAAAAGAAGTTTTGTCAAAAGATTTTTTTTTGGGATTTTTGAAAATATTCTTTTTTTTTTAGTTTTTGAAAATATTTAGTTTTTTTGGATTTTTGAAAGTATTCAACTTTTTTGAAAACAATTTTTTTTGGGAGAGAAAAAATCAGTATTGACACAAGTTCTCATCACTTGGTTGTTATTCTAAGTTCACTGGTAGATACCATGTGCAAAATGGGGTTCCTTACCTTGTGAATCTTTTCTCTTTTTTTGACCTTCAACTCTTGATCGGCTAGAGTTTAGCTTTGGACTTGGTTGGTCCATCCACACCCTGGGGGGGGGGGGTTAAGAATGAAGAATTAATAGGAAGTCCTTGATAGACTTTGGAGATGTCAAGAGGGATTTCTCTACTTACACCCAATTGCTCCGTTGGGGTTCCTGGCTCTTCAGTCTTTTCTTCTTTAATCGACAAACCTATTTTTATGCCACACATTCTGCACAAAGTGCTTTGCATCTGTGGAGTCATTGCCATCTTTTGGTGTCTTTTTTTTCATTTTCTACATTTTTGGGTACTCATTCAGTACAGCTCCATATTTGTTTAAACTTGTGGGTCTATTGCCCATCTTTTGACACCATTTTTCTATTTAAGAAGTTGGACCTTTCCGAGACGGCCTCCTACTAGGTATGCTGTGATGCTTTCGTATGCTCTCCCCCTCTAGTCCCCTTCGCCATCTTGGACCGAACGTAAGAGAATAGGGTGAGGGTTTTCTCCCTTCCATCTCTAAGCCTTGCCTAGCTTCATTCTGGGGTGTCAAAGTCATCCGCATTCTCGGGGTATCGTGACGTGTCAAGTGTGGGATGGTATCCACCATCGACTCCTAGAGAACAACCACATGTCAACTCAAGTCATACTGGTAGTTCCTCTCAATTTTTGAGGTAGATTACATTCCATGAGTGAATCAATTGAAAACATGCCTCGCAATGTAAAGAAATTGTTTAATAAACAAAACAGCCTACACATATCGCTAACTCAATCATGAATTTCTCTCCATTAAAATTGTGAAGTTCAAAAATCATTTCAAAAAATATTGCCTTTCGAGGATGACATAATGATGATGAATGCAATGTACATACCCGAGAGAAGAAGACAGTTCAGTCATTGCCGATGACGGCTTTGTTTATGCTTGCCTTGGTCGAACCAACTCGCCATGCCTTGCCTAACCGCTTCCTACTATTGATATGTTCCACATCAAATCAAAGAGTAAAAGAGTCATACAAACAGGTGCAAGATGTAAGTTAGATTTGATTTGGTATGGTGGAACTAGGATTCATGACGTAGAAGGAAAAGATTGTGGTATCACTCTAGGAAATTTCTCTACTTTTGATTTTTTTAAAAAATAAAATTTAGAAAAGGAAAAGAATGCTTGAAAATAAAAGTGAATTAAAGTGAGATACAAGTTGGGCCCGAGAGTTGATAGTGGGTTTGAAGGCCCTGTAAAAGGTTGGATTCAAGAGGGACGTGGGTGTCGACTCGAAAATTCGACAGGGCCTCTTCTTTTCAGTGGAAGTCCACGAACCCGCATCGCTCACCCCGCAGAGGGGTGAGAAAGAAAGAAGAAAACATGGAGCAATCCCTCACCTCGGTCCCACACTCACATTGATCCCCGAACTTTCATCCCTTGGCGTCAGCTCGATCACCAAAGAGACGCTCGGGTCATGTGGGAGGAGGGTGAGAAGTATAAAATTAAGACATGTGGTTTCACTGTAGAACCGCGGGTTCCGATTTATGCTAGAAATAAAATTGATCGTGTGTACCTTAGCATGAAGAGCGTGAGTTAAAGCTTCTCCTTCTTCGGCCGTCCGATGAAGAAGAGTCCTCAACGCGGTGGGTGCTTGATATTCTATGCAAATAGACAAAAAAATAAGGAAAGAGACAATTAGAACTTAAACAAAGTGGAGTATATGTAAAGAAAACAACATGAAAACACACAATTGACTAGCGAATTCTCGGGTTATCTTCTAACCCCTCTTTTTCTATTTTGGATAAACAAGACTGAAAATAATGCAAAAAAATATAAAAAAAAATTATAGGAGGATTTAGAATCACGAAACAAAGAGATAGGAAAAAGAACAGAAAGATTCTCGAGTTGAATAGAGAGAGATATGGCCAAATCTCGTGTTGTCGAAAAGCCATGAGCAAAGCAGCTACCAAAGATCTGCTGTGCGCGACTTTGATTCTCAGGTGCTCGTCGAGAGACCAACCCTGACCCCAGAATCAAATGCCATCAATTGCAAACTAAATAATACTTGTATAGGAAGAACTTTGATGAAGAGATCTCGGCAGTAAAGACATCCACATGCTGCCGTAGGAGGCCGAAGAAGAGAGACCTGGCTGATCACCTATAGAATAGCCTTCCTCTCTCTTCAACTGACTTTTCACTCTCTAAAAAAATCGAAATTATCTCTATAAAACTCACAAAATCAATGCATGAGGGTGGTTGAATGTCTTGAGATGCCTGGGGGTTCGTGCTCATGCCTTTGGAATGACCAGAATCAGAGTCAATTTATAGGAGAACGAACGGCGCAATCAAGACTAAAAACTAGGCCACCTTTGCACCCACCCCCAGGCGCATGCACCCCCCGGGTGCAGGTGCATGCGTGCCTCCCATGGGGGCGCATGGCACTTTTCTCTCGAAAAAATTCGACCTTATCCGGTCGATCTCGTTCAGCCAACATAGAGTCCCGGTGAAAAACCGGTTCCCTCGTGCCTCAAGGGTAGGGCGCATGTGCCCTCAAGTGAGGGCACGAGGTCACGTGCCTCACCGGTAGGGCGCATGGGCACGTGCCCTCGGGTCCCGGGGCGCATGTGACCAGGGACCCGGGCGCATGGGATCGTTTTCGGAGCGTCCTTCTTCCGAAGCCATTGCGAACACTCCCGAACCTCGTAATTCGATGTTGTTTGTTGCGTTTGAAAGATAACAGGCCGAAGAAGCTTTCTATAGCATTGGATCAGGCCATAAAACCTTCCAAAACTTAAGAATTTTGTCTGGAAGTTAGGACAAAGGAATGTAAGATCCGATACCGGTCAAAATGACCCGACTAAGCAAACCGGAAAGGCACGGTATGCAACAAAACTTGTCCATAGTGTGAATATGACCAAAACCTTCAATGCATGATCATTAGGCATTGGTCATTCAGCCAATTTCCGTGTCTACACGTATTTACGTGTGGCTTTCGCTCGTAAATTATGGCTTTTTTGCGAAAACTTCGGAAAGCATCCGATTTCGTTCGTGAAGCTCCAAATCAAATTTAAAAGGACTCGGCATTATTATAAGGTCAATCATACATGTTAACCTATAAAACATGAGTTTTATGCTCGAATTAGGCGAATTTGGCGTGTCTGTTAACGTGGGCCCAAGAGTTGAAGGCGGCCAAAGGGCCCAGTTGATGTTGATGGGTATGAGGGCCCAATTGGAGGTGATGGGCTCAAAGACCCGATTGGAGGTTGAGCCCGAGGGACCCAACAAAAAGAGTGGGCACACGGGCCCGATTTAGATGGTTGGCAGCAAGATTGTGATTTGTGATGCGGCTCGCTAGCGCCATTGAAGAGTATGGGTACGCAAACCCGAATTCAAGGAAGTGGGGGCACGGGGGCCCGATTTCGAAGAACTATGGGCACGTGGGCCCGATTGTGAAGGAATGGGGGAATACAGGCCCAAAGTTAAAGAAGTGTGGACATGTGTGCCCAAGATTGATGGAACGTGGGCACGTGGGTCTGATTTAGAAGAAATTTGGGCACATGGGCCTGGGTGCAAAAAACATGGGCATGCGAGCAATTGGCCAAGGTGAATTACAGGCATGTGGGCCCAATTAAGGTGAATTGTGAGCATGTGGGCCCGATTTAGAAAAATTAAGGGCACATGGGCCCGATTGGGAAGAATTATGGGCGGGCTGCGTGGCTCGATGGAAGGAAAGGGGGCATGTCGGCCCAAGCAGGGAAAAGGGGTGCATGGGGCCCGCTAAGGGGAAGGTGCATGTAAGCCCGATTTATGAAAATGGGTACGTGGGCCCGGTTGAAGAAAAGAGGCGTAAGAGCCCGGTTGATTAAAAGGGACACATGGGCCCGTTGGATAAAGGGGGCGCGTGGGCCCAAATCCTGATAGAAAGGGGCACATGGGCCCAGTTGATGAAAAGGGGCATAAGAGCCCGAATGACGAAAAGGGGCATAAGTGCCCGAAAATGGGGCATAAGGGCCCAATGAAGTGGGATGGGGTGTGGGCCATTGCCCTAAGATTGATGTGCATTTTGGACCCATGGGCCTGATTGATGGTTGTAAGAAGAATAAATAAAGGGCAATGGCCCTAAGATTGAGGAATTGTGGGCCCATGGGCCCGATCGTTGATTTGGAGGAGAATAAAGAAAGGGTTGTGGCCCTAAGATTGATTGATCGTGGGCCCATGGGCCGGATTGTTGCTTAGGAGAAGAATGGGGTAAGGGTCATGGCCCTAAGATTGATGCTAAGGGATTTACCTGCCTAGCTGGAGGATGTCCTAGTATCCACTTTCTAAGGTCTGCATCTTCCTTTTGTAGGTTTATAGATTCCTTTCCCATTTCACTGACCAATTCGGTCTCCTTACTTCCATATCAGGGGTCAATTCAATCTGACAAACTTCAGGGATCAATTCTAATGATGACGATAGTTGATTTATACGTGAAGAATCCTTGCCTAGTCCTTAACAATCAACAAAATTTATGATCTCCTCACTTAAGCTCTTTACAGTAGGCTTCTTCAAAGTTGTTCTAAGGAAGAGGGCATGCCTAGTTTAGGGGATTCTAGAATGATAGAAGAGTTTGGTTCGACCTCCCCTACTGGCTGACTTTGATCTTGAGAGAGAGCAAGGATATGTTGAGTTGATTCCTCTACCAGGGCAGGAGCACAAATGGTTGGAGTGATTGATTCCTCTACCAGGGCAGGAGCATGAAGGGTCAAAGTGACTAAATCATCTGCCATGGCAGGAGCATGGATGATCAGAGTGACTAGTTCCTCTATAATGGCAGGAGCATGAACGGTTGAAGTGAATAAATCATCTACTGTAGTAGGAGTAGGGATGATCAGATTAATTGGTTCCTCTGCCGGGGTAGGGGCATGAATGATAGGAGTGACTAGTTCCTCTCCCAAGGCAGGAGCAATAGAAGAAACAAGGGCCTTAACCGACTTAAGGTGAACCCTATTTTGAGGGGTTGATTGAATAGCCAAGGGTTGTTCGATTGGTGTTGGCATAGAATTTGGTTCAGACTGAGGATCTATTGGTGAAATTGGTTGAGGGGCCAAGGCTTGTGTGGTTGTCCGAGGAGTTGTTGGTGAAGTAGACTGAGAATCTAAGGGCCGGATGATTGGCCAAGGGGCCTTTGGAAATGTTGGTGGAGTCAAAGGCTAGGGAAGCGGTTTAGGTAATGAAGTATTTGCACAAGCGACAAGAGGAACTTGATTGTGCACAGTTGGTTTCGCCATTAGCACGGGTTGCATGACTGACTGAGGTTGGGGCATGGGTGTCCTAATCAACTGGCGTCGAGGAGTCAGCTGAAGATGATGATCTGAATGAGGTTGCAGAGGGTTCCTAGGTTGGTGCATAGCATCAATGCTCCTCTCAAGCATGGGCCTCAATTCATCAGAATATTGCATTAATTCTACATCTTCTTTTACTTCCCCAATTATTGAATAGCCTGGCTCATATCGTTTCAAGAATTTGGCCTTGACAATTTCGAAATCCCATATCTCTACTTCGTTCAATGAAAAAAACCAATCTAGGGCTGCACCCTCTAAAGATCTCCTAAAAAGAAAAGCAAGGGTCTTTCTATCATTCTGCCATCGAGATGATTTGCTCAGGAAATCATTGACATGGGTGAAGGGATCACCTGAGCCATTGTAACGATGGTAGGCTGGTGTTTGTGATGGGGGGATGTAGATAGTATAGAGGGGGAATTCGACAGTTTCTTTATCCTTGACAACAGGTAGGGAGGAATTCACCAAGGGGTGTGCACGTGGCACCGGGATGGGAGGGAGAAGGGTTGGCGTGCGAGCTGAAGAATGACCCATAATGGGGTGAGTAGGTGAAGTAAGAGGTCGAACATGGCAGGGCTGCTGAGGTGGGGTTATGGTAAGATGTCGAACTACCGATTGGGGAGGTGAGGCAGCTCGGTTGACTTTGGCTGGACCATGATTGACAAGCATCTTGCCCTTTTCTAGGGATTGTACAATTGAGAAGGAATTAGGATCAAGGTGGAGAGATAGACCTGAAAAATTTGCTCCATGCTAAGCAGAGCATGTTGAATTTCGGGTTCTCTAATGGCGTTAACGTGGCCCTCTGCTTAGACCATGGGTTGTTGTAGCTCGTAGTGACCCAGATTGTACTCTTGTTGCCTGTAGTAGTCCGACCTCCCAATGGGCATCATGTCGATCTTTCTTCAAAGATGGTTAAAAAAGAGAGCAAGCAAAGCACACAATTGAAGATTTTTTGTTATGTTTTGTTTTGTTTGATTTTTTTGTTTCAATTTGGTTGTTTGGAAAACAAGTTGAACACAAAATTAAAGAGGTTTTTGTTTTGTTTTTTTAGGTGTTTTGCAAGAATAAATTTTTTGTTGTTTCCAATTTTTAGTGAGCAAGCAAGTTATGCAAACAATGTTTTAAAATGACTACTCGACAATATTTGGGTTGAAACCTTAGATTAGATAGATTGTTAGCAATTGTTCACTCAAATGGGTATGGTTTCTATTGCTTCAATCTTCAAGACCTAAAGTTGTCACTCAATCACCACGAGTAGGTACTTGGGTTCTTTGGGTTTTGGGAAAGTGGTACAACCGGCCCAATCGTGCGAAGAGGAATACTCCATGGATGGGGACTTACGGAGGTCTTGATGGAAACCACCAAATCAACTAGGAAGGAATATCCCAGAAGAGAGGTGAGAATCCACCAAGAAGGTGTTTGGAGGGTGAGGGTGTGTTGGGAGAGAGAGCCCCCGCCTCGAATACCCTACGGATCAGAGCAAGTCCGGTACCCAATGCAAAAGTAAAAATGGAGGATAAGAGAAAAAGAAGCAATAAATATGCGCAAACATAAAATGAAAAGAAGTAAGTAAATCAAGCATGCAATATGCAAACAAAACAAGCAATCATGCAACAAAACAAACAATTTAGTTACTAGAACTGAATTAGAATGAAACTAGTTGCACAAACAAATCAAGCTAGCATAGTTAAAGACATTGGTTGTCCCACCGTGATCGCCAAAAAGCCGTCGATTCCGGAAATGGGTTTCAGATCGGCACCTCAAGAGAAGGTGAAAGATAGAATAGGAGAAAGGGGAGTGAATCGGAAAACACTCAGAAAGCGGTAAAATTCTCACCTCGGTCCCACACTCACATTGATCCCCGAACTTTCATCTCACGGCGTCGCTCGAGCACCGGAGATGGTTCGGGTCATGTGGGAGAAGACTGAGGAGGAGATGAACTTAGAACATGAATAAAAAGGTGGTCGCCAGGAGCCGCGGGCTCTGCTTTATGGAATAAAAGACAAGATTAAGTTGAATTGACCGTGTGTATCTTAGCGTGGGAGATTGGGATGTGAGTTCAACCTTCTTCTTCTTCGTCCGGCCGATGAAGAAGAGTCCAACCGGTGCTAGCTTGATGTAACTATGCAACTAGTAAACAAAGAAGACAAGAAAACAAATGAAGGGAGGATTATAACTGAGTGAAGTGTAGTAACTGTAAAAACAATAACACAAACGGGCAATTGGAAACAAACTCACCGGATTCGGGGTTAGCCATAACCCTCTTTTTTAGTTTTTTTATGATGTATGAAATGATGTAAAACTGAATAAAAATTATGCTTAAATATGAAATAAATGATTTGAATGAAGAGTTAGCAAAGAGAATATGAATGGTTAAAGACAACACAACCCAGGCAAAGTGGCAACCGGGTTGAACAGATTCAATATAAACTGCGCGACTCGATGCGTAGGTCGTAACAAACAGCACCAAAGTCATAATAAATTTATGTTTGTTTAAAAATAAAGGGGACTCACTGAGGGTGGTTTGATATGAAGACAAGTTTGCTTGAATCTTATGATAAGTAATCTGAATTTACCTAATAATCTGGATCTTGGACAAAGGAAGTTCTGGAAACTTCCAGCACAATGTCAATGTAGGACATGCTATGGGCACCACAGATATCTGAATTGAATGATTCCTATTTTAAATAAAATAGGACTCACCGGGGAACAATTTATATGAAGGATGTATAGGCCTAATCTACCATTAAATATACCGAAATTGACTGAGAAGATGATGACTTAGAAGAGAAGACTTCGGATCTGTCTGTGTAGTGCCAGTGTTGAAGCTGTAACAAGTCGAGGTAATGTTAGAATTGATCTATGTTTGTTGGAGATGAAAGATATCTTGATGAATCACACTTATTATGGAGGAAGTAAGTCCTTAAAATGACAATAAAGATCTGTAGAAGCCGATGATCAGCAGTGCCGCACGTCGGAGCATAGACCGGCTTCTTCTTCACTTTGGGATGATCTCCGGGCACCAGGATGAAGAGAGGATGATTTGGGGAGGTTGGGATGAGCCTAGGGTTGCTTGAGGATGAGGATAGGAGTGTTTAAGGATGTGGATTCCCTCCTTAGGTCGTTTATATGAGTCTCCCTTTATAGGGAATGAGAACCAGGTCAAAAAATAGCAAGTTTTGATACATTCGACCTTAGGTTGGATTTCCTCCATTTAATGATGCTAATTTTTATCATGAGACTTATGGAAACTTACCCAACTTATTTAAAAGGATTGGAAACCATGGATCACCTTATATATGTTCAAAATATGTCTCCACTTGAAGAGGAAACAAATCTGGTCTAAAAATAGCAAGTTTTGATGTATAAGACAACAAGTTGGATTGCCATCATTAGATGATGCTAATTTCAACCATAAAGCTTTCAAATACTTTACCAGGTGATATGTTGGAATAAAAATTAAGGTAAGGTCGTGAATTGGTCAGATATGTGCCTAATAGGCTGGGCTTGCATTCAATTGGGCTTGATCAGTGCTGCGTGCGGACAAAACTGCACGCCTGACTTCTAAAAGGCGCTGCGGACAAATGGTAGATTGGAATTGAATGCCGTTTGTTGCATTGAAAAGAGGACTTATAGAGGAATATTATTGATGTTTAAGACTTCTTCATTGTATGTCCACAAACGGTGTGAACTTGGTGCAAAGATCACCAAGAGAAACATGGAAGTTAGAATGGACTCTCATTTGAAAAAAAAAAAGGGATTTGATTAGAGATCAACAACTCTTCCTTAGATTTCTAGTAAACTCCTCGGCTTGTCCAAAAGAATGATTCAACTTGTTTTTGATGGTCTAAAAGAGATGTTGCCAATGGATTAAGAGTTTAAGCCACAAATAAGGCTAAATGTGCCCATGTGCCCTCTTCAACCTTCTATTCTCACTGGGTCTGCTTGCCCATCTACTTCCCTCATCAGTTCCAGAGGGCTCTTTCCAGCATGGGCTCACATGCTCATCCATTTCTAGAATTGAATCTGCATACCCATTCACTTTTGTCATCAATTTGGGCCCATGTGCCCATTTTCTATTACCATTGGGCCCATGAGCCCCTTTCTCCCCTTTATTCTTAAGTTTTTTTTCTTTGTTAATTTTGTCAACTTCTGGCAAGTCTCGAGTCATTCCAACTTAGTTTGTCTTCTTACTAGAAAATACCAAAATAAAACATCTTCTCTGGAACTCATATTTCCATCGAGGAGATGTCTCTACTCATCCCAGAGAGTGCTCCCAATCAAGGATCCCTCTCTTATGAATCATTGATCGATTTACTCGATCCTCCCTCCACTGTAAATACCACCTTTCCATCTTTGTCTTCAGTAGGTCAGGTTTGGTTAGGAAATAGGAAAGTTAGAGGTGAACGAGTTCCAAGTAGATATCTGCAACAATTGGCACAGAAATGCATAGAGTGTGCAAGGCTATCAAACTTTTTAAGAATACCATCCAAACCTAGATGAAATCTCGATATGAGGATGAGTATAACATAGATCATACTTTGGGAGTATATGAGGTGGTATCAGTAAGGATCCCGAATTTGAGGATGAAATTGAGGACTTGGCTAATGCGTATGCATCCGGACTTAGAAGATATGAAGAACTATTAGCCACGGGGAATGAACCAACCAAGGAACTGAATTTATGAACCCTGGAAGATCCTAAGACTTTCCTCATCAGTGCAAACCTCACTCCCTCAGAAGAATGACGTTTGATCAATGTTTTGGAAGGATATAAGGACACGTTCGCATAAACATATGAAGATATGCTGGGACTAGATAATTCATTGGTTGAACATAGATTAACCTTGAAACCTAGAACTACCCCGTTTAAACAAAAGCTTAGGAGATTTCACCCTGATATTGCACTCAAAATGAAAGAAGAGGTTGAAAAATTACATCAGGCAAAATTTATTAAAGTCGTCTTATATCCGCAATGGGTGGCTAATATAGTCCCTATTATGAAGAAGGATTGATGAGTTCAGATTTTCATAGATTTCAGGGACTTGAACCGAGAGTGTCCTAAGGATGATTTTCCTTTGCCTCATATCAATGTTTTGGTTAAAACACAGCTGGATTTAAATGCTTTCATTCATGGATGGTTATTCTTGATACAATCATATCTGGTTAGCTGAGGAGGACCAAGAGAAGACCTCATCCACTACACCTTGAGGAACATATTGCTATGTTGTAATGCCCTTTGGGTTAAAGAATACTGGTGCTACATATCAGAGGGCTATGATGACTATCCTTCATGACATGATGCACACCCTTGTAGAGGTGTATGTGGATGATTTGGTTATCAAGTCCAAGAGTCAGGAAGATCATACTGAAGTACTAAGGAAAGTTTTATAACGAGCTAGAGAATACAAGTTGAAAATGAACCCTAAGAAGTGTACGTTTGGTGTTTCATCAGGAAAACTACTAGGGTTCATAGCAAACAAAAGGGGCATAGAGATCGACCCAAACAAGGCGAAGGCAATCATTGGTATGCCTCCCCCAAAGAATATGAAAGAGCTTTGAGGATTGATTGGAAGGGTACAATTTGTCCGTTGGTTTATCTCACAACACTCTCAAAGGTGTAAACCTTTCTATGAGTTAACCAAGGCGGGGGCCAAGTTTAAATAAGATTCGAAGTGCCAAAAGGTGTTTAATGGGTTGAAAACATACCTAGCAAGTCCCCCTGTACTTAGACCACCAATTCTCGACAAGCCCTTGGTCCTTTACTTTTCGGTTCTTGAGAACTCTCTTGGAGTAGTCCTTGCACAAGTTGATGAAGAAGGGAAGGAGCGAGCCACCTACTACTTGTCTAAGATCTTTGATGCTTGTGAGATGAAGTACACTGTGGTAGAAAAGACCTGTGCTACTATTGTTTGGGTGGTTTAGAAACTCAAGCACTATTTTTTTGCTCACCAAGTCAGGCCCATTGCTTGTATCAATCTTATTAAGTTTCTGTTAGAGAAGATAGTTTTGACTGATCGGTTAAGGCGATGGCAAAGCTTTTTGTTCCAATTTGATATCACCTATGTTCCACAGAAGGCAATCAAAGGCTATGCTATTTCTGAACACCTTGCCCATCATCCCATACCCATCTTTGACCCAGTCTGGTTAGAGTTCCCAGATGACAAACTAATGTCAGTCTGATCTTCCAATCTTTGGACATTATATTTTGACGGGGCTCTGAACTCTCATGGTAGACTGATAGGTATTTTCCTTATGTCACCTAAAGGTGTCACATTATATTTTGACGGGGCTCGACTTTCCAAAGAACTAACAACATAGTTGAGTATAAAGCCTTGCTGGCCGGGCTGGAGGCTGCTCACTTCCATGGTGCCATCAAACTGAGGGTGATAAGTGATAGTCAATTGATCCTACGCCAAGTTTTATCCAAATACCGAACTTCCCATCCAAATCTCAAAACCTACCAGGAGCTCACCACCTGCTACATCAAGCTATTCTTCAAACTCACCTTTGTCCATGTCCCCTGTTCTCAAAATGTCCTTGCCGATGCCTTAGCTTCACTAGCTTCATCTTTATCTATCCCACTAGGTAGGCAAGTGCAGACTATCCATGTCCATAATGTAAGGAATCAATACGTGACAGCGGAAAAATTTTGATTCCATAAAACCATGATCTTTGCCTTGATCGATGCCGAACGAGTAAAATCGGGAATCGAATATGAAGTAGAACGAGAGTACCTCATGGGATTTTTAAAATCCCTCACTATGGATGAACAGAGGATATTCCTCCTTGCTGAAAACCGTTCAAGTGTCCGGTCTCTAGCGGTATCCACACGATATGCTTCAATAGACGAGTTCTCTCTTCATTCGGGCCTCCAGAAACCTTCCAAATACAAGCTTGACCATGGGATATCACCTTATAGAGGAGAGAGGAGGAAGAGAGTATGCTTGGGATGTGCTCCAGCCCTATGGCTTGTTAGGGTTTGGCTTCATAAGCCATTTATATATAGAAGATGGAATTTTTCACAAAAACCCAAAACTTCTATAAAATTGCATCCATGCCCTCATCTTATTGACCAGATCTATTGTGTGTGACCCACTAGGCCCAATAGTCAATTTGGTTGAAGCCTTAAATAATTTAAAATAATAATTCTTTTAAATTAAATCAAAAATATTATTCGATAACAGTTTTTATGACATTCTGATCATAAAGGGTACAAGTCACATCCTATGATCCGAAATGACTTTGGAGAGTTAAATAACATCCATTGAGCCTTTCCATCATCAATTACCACACGGATTTAAATCCTCGTTCATACAATGTCCCGGTCGGTCAGGGGTTCGGCACTGACTGTCAACCCCTAAGTATTCCAACTCTATGAAATCTTGTACTCAAGAATGGATCAACTGGAAACTCCTTTTCCAATTATCCTATATACCTTGGCCAAGGATTTAGAGTACTATTCATAGGACATTCCCTCTCTCCTACCGAGAGTGAACGATCCACTATTGTCCGCTCAATTGCCTCCACCAAGTTTCCCATATACCCAATCCATTAACTATATAAGACCACAATACTAAGTGATCTATCACCAATAGTCAAAGTACATAGTACGCCCGGTAAGACATCTCTCGGCGACTTAGGTCAAAGATCCAACCGTGCTATTGAGATGTAAGAATAACCTGATAGACAGTTCGGTAAGATACCGATCAGGTTTTCCTAAATTGGTCAGTTCAGTGAACTCATTCCACTAATGAGCACCTGTGTGTGTATCTCAGTGTCCCTACACTGATGACCAATGAGATCGGTCATTATCATCATATGAGAAAACATCACACACTAGTCTATCCGGATTCTTGATGTCCCGTCTCAAGCATCCTATGACTAGGAACATTTAGATCACATACCTCTAGATGATCGATCTCATTTTCATGATCTCATTATGATTCAATCATCATTGCATGTGATCAAGGACTTCATTACGATATACGCTTCTAATAAAAGCTAGTAACGAAGTTTTGCCTATTTAATTGAATGAAATATTCCTAGAAATGTCGAATCATACCATATATGATTGGCTTGTAGGGCATACATTTCTATCAATCTCCAACTTGAACTAAAGTCAATCACTCATCTGGCTGATCTCTATCACCAAGGTGAAGCTCAAACACTCTTTGAGTAATCGCTTCAATTAGTGGATCTGTAATGTTATTAACGGAAGACACTCTATCTTTAATTATATCTCTATCAACTGCATTCTCTCTGATTCTATGGTATTGCCATAGAAGTTTGAAACTTCTAATGAGACTTTGGCTCTACCCCATTGTTTTCCTAAAACAATGATACACTTTCAGAGAAGGTTGGGACAATCCTATAAGCCAGATGAACATCTTCATCTAGTTAGCTTCTCAAGCAATATACAGTCATTATTCAATCTACTTTAGATTAGTTGTAGAATTAGCGTTGTTCTCTTCCATGGAACTCTTCCACCTCACCGCACCACCATTAGCTTGTCTTATTATTAGACTTATCTGATTAGAAGCTTGTGTTCATAAAACTACAAGACTTTAAGTCTTATCCTCCATATATTAGAGATATATCCTTAGTGCTTCTCAAGTACTTAAGGACACATCTCTAAATTATCTTGTGACTCTCACATGGATTTACTTGATGAATGCTCATAACACTTAGAGCATCAATGAAGTCATATACTAAGCATCACAAATGTTATAGGCCCTATTGCAAAAGCATAAGGGCTATAGTAATGTGATCTCTTTATCTCTCAAGAAGTCTATAAAGACATATTTTTAAAGATATCAACTCCACACTACATAGACAAGAAACCTATCTTGGAGTTTACCATGTCAAACTCTTTGACTATGGTATTTATGCACATGAATTGGGTAAGGCCAAGAAACCTTTTAAATCTATCTCCATAGATCTTAAAACCCATACTAAGTTTGGAGGATTAATTGATAACTAGGCTCACTTATGATAACATATTTACTTCATTCTTAATTAGTAGTATGTCATGCATATATCTTGTCAAGAAGATAATAGCACTCCCACTTATCTTATATGAATACACAAGGCACATCTTCATTCTCAATGAAGTCATAAGATTTATTCTCATTAAACCTTATCTACCATCTATGAGAAGTTTTACTTTAGTCCATAAATGGACCTTATGCACACACTATTTGGATGTTTTGGAACTTGATTCTCAAAGGTTGTATCATATACACCTGTTTTTCAAATAACATAGAGAAACACCATCTTAACATTCATTTGACATATCCTATACTTATAATGTGTAACAATCAAAATCCGAATGGATTAATTCTATGCCATAGGTAAAAGGTCTTATCATGGTCAACTATTTGACTTAAATGAAATCCCTTTTAACTATCCTTAATTTGAAGGTCTTTACCTTCTAATATACTTCAATCTATTCTTTAGTGATCCATTTATACCCTATAGATACTAAATCCTTAGGTGGATCAATCAAGTTCTGAACTTGATTAGAATATATAGAGTTTATATCGGATTTTATTGTTTCTTCCCATTTTGAATCAATATCTCATGTTGCTTCAATATAGATCTTAGGATCATTATCCTTTTATCTTATGTCTCATTTCTTCCATCAAAGATATGTCTCACATATCTCTTAGGTTGATTGGACATAAGAAAAGATCTATGATTTGCCCTTGTGTAAATATAAGCTAGTACCGTTGGCATCAAGTTTCTCCGCTTAGCTTGCTTGATACAAGTTTTCAAGAATGCCGAAATCGGTGCGTAAAATCGACCCGCATTCGGAAAATTCGTGAATAGATGATGTAAAATGTGCTTTGGAAATACCGTGGCATGGCCTTACATGCTACAAATGGCCAAGATAATGTGCTCATTACATAGCCCCGGTCAAGAGCTTCGCAACGGTGCCCAAAACATGAAAAACGGACACCGAAGGCCGAAATGACCATTTTGCCCCTGACACTTTGGGACAAATTGGGACTCTAACATGGAATTCCAACTTTACCACATTTTCAAGGTTGGATAGAGCTAGGCAACGCTCGAAACGTATCGAAAATACGACCCCCGGGTGAAGAGATATGAAAGAAAGAGCAAATCCGGACGGAAAGCCGTATGTTCTCGCACCAGGGGCATAATGGTCCAATTAGCTCTGGATCGACCCATGGGCTGAAATTTTCAATTTTCATGACCCAAAACTTTGATCTCATGAATATTGATGCATGAAAAATAAATTTGGCCAATGGGAGAAGGTAATTACACTCAGATACAGTTTTCGGCACTATCGACGGCCGAGATCGCACCGATCGGAGAAACTAGCTAAATCATGAGATCCGTTGCAATTCAAGTGATCTCAACCACACATCAGGATGGAGCATAAGATCAATGGCCATTAGGGCATGATCTGGAATTTTTTTGAAGTCAATTTGAGATTTATTTAATTGGTTTTGGTCAGAATTAATGCTAGCCGTTGGATCAGGAGCACTTGGATTAAAACCAGGGTTAAACCTAACCCAAGATAGGCTAACCCAACCTGTCATGGCCGAACCCCATCCTCCCTCACCTGATGTGTGCGCAAACAGCCCTAGAAAGTAGGGGAGGGTGCGCAAGGCTTTCCCAACTCTCTCCATCTCTCTTTGGTTTATCTTTATCTCATCCTCAACCACCTCAACCTCCCATGGCTTATCCCTATCTCTCCCTTGGTTTATCTTCATCCTAACTAATCCTACAACTAACCAAGCTTATCCTCATCCAAGACTTGGTCGAACCAGCCCTCTCTCCACTTGTCATGTGCGCACACCTCCTTGAAAGGAGGAGATGGTGCGCACCCTTCTCTCCCTCTCTTTCTAGTTGGCGCATAATCATCCTCAACAACCAACTATGGGTTATCCTTATCATCCCCAACCTCCCTTGAGTTATCCTTATCTCCTCTGAACAACCTCCAGCCTTATCTCCTCCTTGAGATGGCACCCCTCAGCCCCTATAAAAGCCCCCTCAGCTGGCCATGTGCAGGACAAGCGGATCACCCTGCGGAAGCCCTGCCTCTCCTCCCTCTACCCTGTGCCAAGAGAGCTTCTTTTTTCTTGGACGTGTTCATCAGCAAGTCAGCAACCTCTCCAGACCCCTGGTGGTGTTCCAAGTGAAGAAGAAGAAGGAGAAAAGGCCTCCCTCCAGCAGGTGCGCCAGCAGCAGCCCAATCGGTGGTGCACCGATTCCAACAGCAGGTGTTCCTTCTTGGAGCACTGATTGCAGCCCCATTTTCAGCAACAAAAGGAGAAGAGGAAGAAGGGTATAAGGCCAGCCAGCTTCTCCTTCAATCTCCAACAAGGATTGTGCAAAAAAGGTGAGGGAAGATGTAGTACTTTCTAGTTCTTTCCTCCCCTCTTCTTTCTCTTCCCTCGGCCTTCTCTATGGCCGTTCAGAAGCTCCAAGAACTCAGCCTTGTTGGTACCACTTAAAGCCCATGTTCCTCTTCACTACACACCCCAATCACCCCTATCCTCTACACAGATCCCTTACCCATTGAGGAGGATGGAGTGATGTCCCGGGCATTCTTGGATCCACAAGATGGGCCAAGTCTCCCCCGGGCGGGCTCTTGATCCCTCGTTTTGGCTGAAGGAGAAGGTGATGTCCTGGGAATTCTTGGAATCCGTACGACGGGCCAAGTCTCTCTCAGGAAGATTCTCAACTTCAACCAAGACAGCCCATTTGTGTGGCCTTCCTTATTTCAATACCAAACAGCCCCTTTAAGGCATTGAAATCCTTTTCAACATGCCCTTTGTGCAGCACCTAACCAACCCTTCCAAACTTGCCTTAAACCTGCCCCTTGTGCAGTCCCCTTTCCAACTCTTCCAAGCAGCACCCCCACAGATCCATTCCAGCCCCTCTGAGGCTTCCATTGCCCACTTCTACAGCAAGAAGGCAAACACTAGAAGTCAAATTCTTCGTATTGTCAAAGCAGGCCATTTTGGCCCTTGGAGATCAAAACAGGTGCCGCGAACAAGTGCAACAAACCGAGGCTACAACAGTCCTTGTAAGGACCAGTTGGGGGTAACGGCCTGATCCCTCTTGGCTCACATGATGGGTCAAGGGCTTGAGAAGGTGGCTCTCAATTCTGGTCCAAACAAGGTGTAAAACAGGCCAAGCGGGCCATGGAGACATGAAGCTTGAATTGGGCCAACCGGGCCGACATGGCATGAAGTCGGCCTTCTCAAGCCATGAGACATGAAGACCAGCCCATTGTGCTGATGAAGCTGGCCCATTGGGCCTTGGACACTTAAAATAAACCTTAATTAAATCTGAAGGCGAAATGCCAAAATTAAATAAGGAGTTAGTCCATAACTGGACGCTTCATTGGGCGGCTCATCCGGCATGCACCGGAACGTTGACCCGGGCGTAGGCATGGGACACGCTTCCCACTGCAAACGGACCCTTTCCACTACTTGGAAAGTCAAATGACTATGCCTTGTAAGACGGGTAAAATTCCACACTGATTGAAAAATAAGGCGGCATGCTGCCAAAATTTTCCCAATCAAGTGGTATTTTACACCAAGGGAAGGACATTCACACATTTGCACCATTGATAGCATTGAACATGGCATATGAACTGCCACATCTGATGTACACCAGCATGAACATGAATATTCAATGAACATTTCAAGTGCCGAGTTAATTGCATGTGACTGGGCATCGACACTAGCCCGACAGACCGGATGTGATGCAAACCGAACAAGAGTTACTCAAATCTGAAGTTAACTTAATTAAATCTGAAAATACATTCAAACTAATCTTAAAACATGCTTAAAACATATCATTAAAGCCTTAACATTCAATAGAAATCATATTTAATACAATCTGGAAGAATTGATTCAATACACTTAATCCATTGGAATTCAATATCCTAAACAAGTGCAAATCAAATAATCAAACTAATTGAAATGAACACATCTAGAAAACATTAATGCATATGAAATTCATCTTAAAACATGCCAAATTCATATCATTAACAATATGGAATTCAAGTTTAATCAATTTGAACCAAACTTCAAAATATTTAAAACATACTGAACACATCCAAATCGGTATGAAAACACCAACCGACATGAGAAAACCACATTAAAATGACTCAACACATGTCATTGAAACTTAGGCAAGTCAAATTGATCAACACATCTAAAATATCAAGTTTAAACAAAAAAATAAAATAAACTTCAACCAATTAAAGTAAAACAAATCAAACAAGCTCAAAACAAATAACATTTAAATCCAAGTTAAATGGAAATCTAAAATCAACATTTCAAACCACATCCAAATCCATTCTTAAATCAAACATAAATCAAACAAAATCTAATCAAACCTCGTTTGCATCTCATCGGGCCTAAAAGGCCAGGGCCCTTTGTGTTCTTTATATGTTGTGGATGTGCACGCTCTCGTCAAACAAGATCGCTATGGCACTTAATCAAGGATGTTCGAGTTTTTGCTCGATGTAAATGAACATTGGATATTCGCACCATCCAATGGAGAGAGGTCAAAAAATATTTTCACAGAACCCGAACCTCGGTTCTATACTCTTCTAATATCACCTGGATTATCTAGTAGTTTTTATGGTCTATCACCTATTTTACTAGAAAATTCAGGTACGATATTTTCAACATTCAAAAACAAATCTTTTAAACACATTTCAAGAATCAAAAAAGATTCCCGAGGTTCCCACAGTACCTTAATAAAAGTGTCCATGGATTGTGGGACTGGAACACTTCCATTTATACCTTGCTCTCACTATCTTTCTTAAGGAGGGACTCTTCCTTTAGAAATATGGTGAGATGGGCAACACATACCCTTCTCCCTAAGGGAGGCATTAATATCCTTAAATTTGCTTAAGATATCCCACAAGCCAACACTTTATAGTCTTATATTCCAACTTGATAGGGTTATACTTCTTTACCAAGCCAGACATTCTGAAACCTTAACTTGCTTAAGGGAGCTTTAACCCCTTTTCATATATGATATGAAATAAATGGAATATACTTGAAAGGTACCGATTTAAAATCAAGTCCCTATATTGAGTGCTAACCCCTAAAACGACAAAGAAAATTTTTGCAAAGGTTGTCATTATCCATATTATGTCCTACACAATATGGCTTCTCATTTTAGCTACTCAATTAAGCTAAAATGTATAAGAGGTGTCCATTAAAATTAGATTCTACTATCCTTCATTTATGTGTGAATTATTACTTAAGTATCCCCTCTTCGATCTCATCAAAGAGTTCTAATACTCTTTTCATTAATATTTCCTTTTCATTCTTAATCTCAAATAATTTCTCAAAGGTTTTGGATTTGTACTTCATAAAGTACATATGTCCATAACTAGAGAAGTCATCTTTAAAAATTAATGAAGTTAAAATATTATCTTCCAACATTAATAGATATGGGCTAACATGCATCTAGATGCATGAGTTCTATAAACTCATTAGCCCTCTCTCCATGTCTAACAAATGAAGAGTTGGTCATTTTTCTTAATAAGATAAGACTTACATATAGTTAATGATTCCAAATCATTTACCTATATGTTACTATCCGAATAGTACTCCTTAAGTCTTCTCTTATATATATGACCGTACTACTAAACAATAGATTGATCAATATCAATCTACTTCACCTAATGAGGATTTTTCACACATATTATAAGAGCATACATATCTAATATGAATAAACTCTTTATTATGCTCCTACTGGTAAACACTTTACTCGTCATCATTTTCATACCATAGAACAAATCACCATTTATTCTACTAGGAAATGAAAACAATATTCTTTTGGAAGGATAATTAAAACAACTCTAGAAGGCTATAGAAAATTTGTATCTCCCACTAGTAATGATGCAACATTTTGTACCATTTCATATGTAGGTCAACAATCTTCTTTAAGCCTTCATTTACTTGCTATTATCTACAACTCATTGTAGATATATGATGCATATCTGGTATCTCATACTATTATATGCATCCCTAGTATCTTATACTAGAATACACATATATAGTATCTTATACTATTGAATGTGTATATAAGACAAGTAAATTTTAATGACATAGATACATGAAGCTTCTCAAGCTCCACCTTTGCATTATGTGCAATATACTTTGCACTTCTTCTTCTACTTACCATCATCATGATAGTAGAAGAATGCTATGTCAAATTTGGGTTATAATATCTTGACTCACTTCTTTGACTTTTAACTATCACCATCTATTTCTATCTAATGATCTTACTTCTTTCTATTGGTCTTACCAATAAAAAGTATTCAAGATGTATTATTCTTCTTTACCTTTAATTAGCTCATCTTCATGAGCCATGATGGATATCATATCCATCTATTCATGTTGCCACTACTATTTTTATCTGATAAAGGCTAACATCTGATATAAGGCAATTAATACATCTTTTCAATGAGATAAGATCTTATCTTCTCTCACATCATTAGATAGTGTAGGAGATACTTACTTCTCAAGTAGCATAGTCAATAGGTCAACTATGAGAACTATTCTCTTAGTTCTAAACCAATATAAGAAGTGTGAGCCATTAAAATTCTTAGTATCTAGCATGTTAGATTAATGGTGGTTTAATATTCTACAACAGAGATGTAATTATATCAACATTACAGACATTCATTAAAAATTAAGATATGGTCTTTCATCCTAATTTATACTCCACTAATTTTCAACGAATTTGCATAACCCTCATTATGCAAAGACGGGATATCACGATAACATCCTAGTGGGGACCAAGACCCTACTAACTTTATGGTGATAACCTTGTGGGAAACACAACAAGTCATCCCATACTTAATAGGTAGGTAAATTTTACCAATTGCAACCCATGCAATTCTTAGTCATTCAGCCTCTAGAGTTATAACCTTGTGGGAAACACAACAAGCTATATACTCTAGTTAGGTCAAATCTGTTTGTTACGTTATGAGAATGGATTCTTAACATAGCCTTTGTGGGAAACACAACAAGGCCATGCAATGGTCCACCCCAAAGTTCGGCAAATGCCTTAGCCATGATCACCAATCCCTTGTTGAATGAGTCTTGTGGGAAACACAACAAACCCATCCAATCTAAGATTGGCTCATCAAGAACATAACAACGGAAGGCTACGTGAGTCATTCTCAATGTCTCACATTTATCGACCTAATTAAAATGAGGAGGGATTTTATTTTAGTTTCATCAACATAGGTGCTACATATAAATATTAATATACCTTTGGAATATCATATATTTAGGGTATAATCTGTAGCACACACCACATATCAAATATGCATTAAAACATAGGTGATCATGGACTTAACCCTAAGCATACACATAAGGCACCCCTATAGGTACAATTTCTTGCTTCAGAAGCTTGAGTTGGTACGCTCCCACTTCAGAAGGGTGCTTCTTCAAGTGGTCCCGCTCTCCATTCTTCTACAAGCTGGCTTCTAACCATTACAAATGCCTAAAGGGTACACATACCCACAAATGTACAATTCATAATAAGAAACCTTGGTTTTAACCAAGGGGAGTACACAAATGGGGGGAGGTAGAATGTACAATCGTATTGTATAGGGAGAGAGGAGGCACACGCAGTGCCCCATTTAATAACATAACCAACTTAATTAACCAAGCAATCAAAAGCAAAGCATATTTAAGTCCATGATCACCTCCATATACACACCAACATTCATCACATGAACATAGAGCGCATACATAATAATTATATGAGATATATCATATATACCATCATAAAATTATATACTGTCATTTTAAAATTCCAAATTTCATGCTTGTCGAATTTTCATAAAATAAATAACATGAAATGCACATATAAACAATTTACATGCATAAGACAAACAATACAAAATATTCAGATGATTCATGCTTTTCCAAAATTTCTCAGAGCATTAAATTAATGTCCAATTCATTGAGGAGACGTCTTTACTTGTCTTGGAAGGTGCTCCCAACCAAGGACCACTCTTCTCCGAATCACTGATCGATTTGCTCGATCCTTCACCCATTGTACATACCACCTTTTCAATTCCATATTTTGTAGGAGTAGATAGGTTAGGAAAAAATAAAATTCGATGTAAGGGAGTTCCAGAGAGATATCTCCAGCAGTTAGCTCAAAAATGCAAAGAATGTGCAAGACTACCAAATTTCTTGGAAAATGCTATTCAGCTCAATGAAATCCAATATGAGGATGAATTTAATATAGATCATACACTGGGAGTCTATGAGGTGGTATAGAAAAAAGATTTTGATTTTGAGGAAGGAATTGAGGACTTGGCTGATGCGTATGCATCTGGACTTAAAAGGTTTGAAAACCCATCAGCCATGATGGATAAGCCAACAAAAGAGTTAAATCTTAGAACACTGGAAGATCCCAAGACCATCCTCCTAAGTGCAAACCTCACTCCCATTGAGAAACAGAGCTTAATTAAAATCATGGAAGAATACAAGGACACATTCTCATGGACATATGAAGATATGTCGGAGTTAGACAACTCACTGGTTGAACATCATTTAACTTTGAAACCTAGAGCTACCCCGGTTAAACAAAAATTAAGAAGATTCCACCCCGATGTTGTACTTAAAATGAAAGAAGAGGTCAAAAAGTTGCATCAAGCAAAATTTATTAAGGTGGTCCTTTATCCCCAATGGGTGGCAAACATAGTCCCTATCATGAAGAAAGATGAACAAGTTCGGATCCGTATAGACTTCAGGGACATGAACCGAAAGTGTCTTAAAGATGACTTTACTCTACCTCATATTGATGTATTGGTTGACAACACCACTAGATTTGAAATGCTTTCCTTCATGGATGACTACTCCGGGTATAATCAAATCTAGTTAGCCGAAGAGGACCAAGAGAAGACCTCATTCATTACACCTTGGGGAACCTACTGCTATGCTGTCATGCCCTCTGGACTAAAGAATGCTGGTGCTATATATCAGAGGGCTATGATAGCTATTTTTCATGATATGATTCATACCTTTGTAGAGGTGTACGTGGATGATCTGGTCATTAAGTCCAAAAGCCGAGAAGATCATCTTGAAGTGTTAAGAAAGATCTTGCAAAGGGTTAGGGGATATAAACTGAAGATGAACCCAAATAAATGCACATTTGAAGTATCCTCAGGAAAGTTGGGGTTCATAGTGAGCAAAAGGGGCATAGAGATTGACCCAAACAAGGCCAAAGCAATCATTGGTATGCCTCCTCTGAAAAATATGAAAGAATTTCGAGGATTAATCGGGAGGCTACGGTGTTTGCCAGCTTATCTCACAAAGATTCCCAAAGGGGTAAACCTTTCTATAAGTTAACCAACGCAAGGGCCAAGTTTAAATGGGATTCAAAGTGCCAGGAAGCATTTGATGGTTTGAAAAGATACTCGCCTAGTCTTTCCGTGCTTAGACCACTAGTCCCTAGCAAGCCTTTAGTTCTATACATCTCGCTTTGGAGAATTCTCTTGCGGCAGTCCTTACACAAGGGGATGAAGAAGGGAAAGAGTGGGCAACCTATTATTTATCCAAGATTTTTGATTCATGTGAATAGAAGTACACTGTAGTGGAGAAGACCTGTGTTGCACTAGTTTGGGTAGTTCAAAAGCTCAAACACTATTTTCTTGCTTAAGAGGTCAACCTTATCGCTCGCATCAATCCCATCAAATTCCTTCTTGAGAAGACTGTTCTAACTGATTGGTTAGGTCGTTGGCAGAGCTTTCTTTCATAGTTCGATATCACCTATGTTCCCTAGAAAGCGATTAAGGGCTATGCCATTGCCGAACATCTTGCCCACCATCTTGTACCCATCTTTGACCCTGTCCGGTCGAAGCTGCCAAATGACGAATTAATGTTGATCCGATCTTCCAATCTTTGAACATTATATTTTGACGAGGCTCTAAATTCACTCTGTAGGGGAATAGGAATCATCCTTCTGTCATCCAAAGGTGTCACCATTCCACAAGCATTTCAGTTGACTTTTCAAAGAACCAACAATATAGCCGAATATGAAGTCTTGCTGGCCGGGCTGGAGGCCGCTCACTTCTATGGTGCCATTGAACTGAGGGTGATAGGTGATAGCCAATTGATTTTGCGCCAAGTCCTAACCAAATACCGAACTTCTCATACGAACCTCAAACCCTACCAAGAACTCACCTCTTGCTACATCAAGTTATTCTTCAAACTCACGTTTCTTCATATTCCTCGAGCTTAGAATATTCTTGCTGATGCCCTAGCCTTCTTAGCTTTCATCTTTATCAGTCTCACTAGGCATACAGGTGCGGACTATCCATGTCCATAGGAGATCAATGCTGGCGATTAAGGATGGATGATTTCTAAAGGTCAAGGAGAGGTTTGACAGGAAGGAATACCTAAAGTAGAAAAAGGAGATCTCTCTGGTTGAGTTGAAAAGAATTAGATGAGGGTAAGAGGCCTTGGTATGATGAGATTTCAAGGTATTGTCAAGATCAAACTTATCCACCTGGATCAAATGCAAAAGTAAAGAAGGCCATCGAAGAGTATTCTAGAGGTATACTATCTTGGGAGGGGTGCTCTACAAGAGGAGCCTGAGCGGAATCTTACTTAGATGCGTTGATGAAAAAGAAGCAGAGTTGGTGCTTATGGAAGCACACTCTGGGGTCTGTGGGGGCCATGTCAATGCTCAAGCTCTTGCCAAAAATATCATCCGACAAAGGTATTTTTAGCCAACTCTAGAAGAAGACTACTCCATATTTGTCCAAGATCGTCACTCTTGCCAACTCCATGACGACAAAATCCATTCTCCCGCATCTTCCCTTCACCCGTTTCACGCCCCATGGCCCTTCGCCATGTGAGATTTTGATATCATTGGCCCTCTAAGTGATCTTAACTCTGAAATCCGCTCCACATCATTCATCTTGATGGCTACAGAGTACTTCACCAAGTGGGCTGAAGCAGAAGTGTTCGTGGAGATCAAAACATCAACATTGTGCTCCTTCATCAAGTGCAACATCATCGCTAGGTTCGGGATTCCCAGCGACATCATCACCGACAACGGACCACAATTTCTCTCTCAAGATCTGCGCGATCTTTACAACAGGTACCGCATCGCATTGCATCAAGTCAATGGTCAAGAAGAAGCCACCAATAAAATCTTGATTAAAATTATCAAGAAAACTTATAAGTTTAGTAAGTTCGCAGACTGGCTAGATAAGCTTGTAGATGCCCTATGGGCTTATCGTACTTCTGTGCGGACCCCCACTGGTCAAACCCTATATGCCCTCTCATATGGGATGGAAGCAGTGGTCTCATACGAAGTATTTCTTTCATCACTCTGAGTTCAACTAGACAGGGATATCCCAGTCGATGAAAGACGAGAATCTCTTCTTGCACAACTTGAGCTCCTAGAAGAAAGAAGGATGGTTGCCTCTAACCATGCCCAGACTTATTAGAACAGACTCAAAGGTTTTATCAAAAGAGGGTAGTAGAAAGAAAATTCGAAACCGGTGAGATGGTAGTCAAACGGATATTCGTTAAGCTAAGTGGTCCCTACTCCAAGTTGCAACCTAACTGGGAAGAGCCTTTTGTTATCACTGAAAGTATTCAGGCAACGCACATAAGCTAACCAATGTTGGTGGAGAGAAATTGAATCATCCATGGAATGGTGTTTACCTCAAAAAATATTTTCCTTAAAAAAATAGGAGAATCTTTGGTATGATATTAAGTCATCGATCCTAGAGTGTTCGCCAGAGGACAAGGGTAGACAAAACTTTGCACACACAACACCTCTCAATCCCAGAATCCAGATAGCCCGACACTTGAAAGAGGTAAGGCAGAACCATGAAGGCGAAAAGAGACCCTTATCCTATTCTCTTCTATTCGGTCCAAGATAGGTGAAGGAGATTAAAGGAAGATAGCATCGAAAATGCTCACTACCTTAGTAGGAGGCCATCTCATAGGGTGCAAAAGGGTGCCAAAAGATGGGCAATGAACCTCACAAGTTTAAACAAATATGGGCCCGTCGAAATGAGTACCCAGAAAAGTAGAAAATGAGAAAAGGCACCAAAAGATGGGCAATGACCCCACAGGTCAAGACTTGTCTAAATGAGTGCCATATGTAGAAAAGGCCCTAAGAGGCCGAACCCCAATGGGCAACTTGGGCATGAGTGGAGAAACCCTCCTCGACATCTCCAAATCCTATCAAGGACTTCCCACACTATCCTTCCTTCTTCAACCCCTAGAGTAGGGTAAACCGTCCAAATTTAGGGGGAACCCAAGCCGATCAAGAGAAGAAGATAAGAAAGATTCTGGGTAGGAACCTCATTTTCACATGGTGTTTACCGCTTGAATCTTGATTAACGTTCAAGGACCGAGAATTATCTCAATACCAAAACATTCTCTACGAAAATCCCAAAAACTTAAAAAATCAAAAAAAATTCTTTCAAAAAATCCAAAAAAAGAATAATTTCATAAATTAAAAAAATAACTTTTTTTAAAAATCCAAAAAAAAATATTTTTAAAAATATAAAAAATTTGAATATTTTTAAAAACTTTAAAAAGTTTGAATTTTTACAAAAATACCAAAATGTTGAATATTTTTAAAAATATAAAAAAACAAATGTTTTCAAAAAAAATTTAAAAAATGCATCATTTAACTTAGCTTAACCTTGATTTTTGCCTTTGCTTGCATCCATGTTTATTTTTATGTCTCATATGTTTCCATTTCTGCATTGCATATTCATCTTTGATTATCACCTCATTAAGAGGGTTTGACCTAAGTCAAAGCTCGTTGTACTAGGCAAAGGGGTGAGTCATTGTGAAGATTCAATCCTCTTTTATCAAGTGTTTCAAGGGCTTTAAAGTAAGAGGGGAAGATTTTCTCGACGGCAGGTAAGTTCTCTTAACCATGTCATTCCAGTCATTTAGTTTATTTTATTACACTTTGTTAAGAAGGCTCCTCCATCTGACCTATGTCAAGGTAGACGGCAATAGGCAAAGGGATGAGTTATGGTAAAGATTTAATCCCCTTTATCAAGTGTTTCAGAAATTTAAGAAAAGAAGGGGAATGATTCTCACCATGATAGGTAAGTCTTCTCAACCTTTACTACATTTCATTTCTTTTAGTCATTTTATTTATCCCACCTTGTTAATAAAGGCTATCCCATTAACAAAGGTAAAGGCAGATCGCACATTGCAAGGGGCAAAGCCATATTGTCGTTCTACTCTCCTTTTATGAGTGTTTTTGGCACAAAGAACAAACACGCAGAACTCTGCACAACAAGGCAATCACCTCTGCCTCAACTTTGCTGAGGAGTTGACTTTGCAAGATTTTCAACAAGGCGATGATAGCTATTTTCCTCCCCTGAGAATTCTTAGGAGGAGGTGTCAGCATAACTTCGGTCTCAACTTTGCCAAGGAACTTTATTCAACCACTCTGTGTCCTCATCAGGGCACATGAACCTTTTTGTGAGAATGCGTGTCATCACATCGTAGATTCACTATCATCATTTTCTTTCTTAGCATATATTAGGTGCAATATTATTTACTTATGCTATTATTGTTGAAGATCGTAGGTGCGAAGATGACTAGACCCTAGTTCCCCTTCATCAAAATCTATGATGGTCGGGTCATCCTTCATGCTCACGGATAAGCCAAAATTGTGCAGTGAGAGACGATAGTTCCCAATTAGGTATCCTAACCTCACAAACAATCTATATCTTCAACTAATTATTAAGCAAGTCTTGTTTTTGTTGTTTTTTAGAGCTCAGCAAGCATCATGTAGTATTAATCTCATTGTATTTTGCATTTGCATATCATCATGATTATCTCCTTCTCACCATGATCTATGAATCTCACCTAGTCTCTTCATCCCATCATTTATACCAATTCTGATCTTTTTTATATCCCACCGTGTTCGTTAATCCCACCGTGTTCATTAATCCCATCGTGTCCATCACCTATCATAATCACCTTTTTGCTCTACTACATCTTTCATATCTACCCCACCACGACCATTGCAATACTTTCTTGCTGTTCATCCCACCGTGGCAGTCATCTCACCATGGATACCTATTTAATAATCATTCATGTGTCACCATCATCCTCACGGTTAATTGATTGAGTTTAAACAACTTGCCCTTTGGAATTTGAGATCACAACATTACTGAATCAAATCATGTCTTTTGAAAAACTTACACGAATTTGAGAGCCTGAATATGCTCGATTGGTATTCTTTTATTTTACAAAACAATTCTTCTTTTATATCTTAGCTCATCATAGTACATGAACACTACAAAGATCGGGTTGCTGGCTGATGATGAACCTACAAACCCATGATTCGGGCACTCCCCACCACGTTGGGGGTTGGCTATTCTTCTCTCGTGCTCATGGCACATCTAAGAAACTTGTGGAGATTCTCTTTGCCGAATTTTATCAATGAGCATGTCTATATTTTCACCTTGATGCCACCTTTTTAGTCCATCGCTATTTCACTTCCCTACATGCCATTACGATCCATTCTGTTTCATTACATTTCAATACATTCCAGTTCGCTTCGCTACATACCATTCCCTTGCAAAGCCAACATCAAGATGAGGCATGTTGTAGACACGTCAATTTGACCTTATTTGGGGCTTAAACTCTTATTCCCTTAGCAATACTTATTATCTGACCATTATCAGATCCAGATCACCTTGTTGAGATGAGCTAAAGATGCTAGTGGAGAGCCGCGTGAGTTGAGAATAGGCCAAATATTTCTGAAGCAATGCCATAACCTTCAAGCGAGAGCTGCATGTTAATCGTGGAAACACGAAGCTTGCTCAATGACTAACCCTTATTGATCCACAATTGAAGGTCTCAGAAGCCCCATGTGAATTCTGCAACATTTAGGTTTTTGAAAAGTCATTTCGGTAGTCATGGGTTTATAATGGCTTTTATCAAGGCTTTCCGATCTGTACCATTACGGCTATCCCAGATTGTGTGTTATGTCATTTCGATCATCACCGGGCCTTTCTGGGTCCTCTGGGTCAACCCGAGCCATTTGTTGTCACCAACTAGTGCCATACAGCCGTTTCGGTTGAATTTAGGGTTTCTTGGTGATTCCCGGCCTTTCCTAGGCTCGTTTCACATTTATCAAGTTATTCTCAGATTTTTCGATGATTCCTAGTTTTTCGATCATACCAGACTCATTTGGTCATGGTTTTAAGTCATCCTGAGCTGAACATAGGTTCCTTGATCAAAATCGTGCCTTTTTGGATCACTGCCTCAGTTTTCGATATTCCCCGGGGGGGTAATCCGGTAGTCAAAGCCCCATGTGAAAGTCTCAAGAATTATGCCATATGGTTTGTCAACTTGAGGAGCTGCGGTTGAGAACTCTCTTTCGAATGCAACAAATGGGAGTCGAATCAGACATCCCATTTGCAACTTACAGCTCACGGAACACATGCGCGTAGGAGAGAGAGTGTACCACACCCTCAGACCGAGGGCGCGGTCAGCATGCCCCCGGTATGAGGGTGCGGTAAGTTTTGGAAACCGGAAATTTCCCCGGTTTGGACCCTCTAAACCAGTTTTTGGAAGCTTTCCTTCTCTCAAAAATGATTATTTTGACCGCGCCCCTAGGTTCAGGGCACATTTGTTTTGTCAAGTCCATTTTTAGCATTTTTCTAGAATTTTCGGACAATTTTTTAGAAGTAACGCACCCCCGAAGTGGGGGTGCTCTGACCGTGCCCTCAACCTGAGGGTGTGGCCTGTGCTCCCTCGGGTTGAGGGCGCAGCCCGCGTGCCCCCAACCCGAGGGCGTGGTCGTCTTCTTTCTATGTTTTGCACCGGTCTTTCTTCCCCTATAAATTACGGGCCACTTTCAACGATATGAGGTTATCCCTAACACCCTTGCATGTCCAAAAGGTCATACAAGCTCTCTCCCAAGGCCGTCCTGACATCCGAAACTGAGCCGATGTTGAGAGATCGATCTCGAGGCGAGGAAGGAGGTCCGATCTGTGATCTCTACATCGACATACTTTATCGGATTATGTATAAAACTTGGGGTGCCTGATGCAAAAGTAGTTAACATAAGAATTCTTACACTCTTTGTCCTCTTTCGTTTGCAATAGATGGCACTCGATTCTGGCATACTGTTTGTCTGTGGTGATCACTGCACCAAGGGCGTGTAACCAGGTTCTATTATCTACATCCATCCACTTTCATAAATTCTACTGATCAGGAAAGACACTTTCTGGAGAAGTCACCAACAGGATATTCTTTCTTGTCAAGTTTTTTGTCTGTTGCAACAAATGGCACTCAATTCTGACATCGGAATTGTTTGTACTAGCTTCTGCATCAAAGTCGTGCCAAAAGGGTGCAAAACCACCCGAACTAGCCATTTTCACTCATCCCGGCTTCAAATCAAGCCATTTTCACTCCATAAGTCTTTATCCCTTCAGTTTATTTACTTGTTATGACATTTTTCAGTTAGTTTTCATCATTTTATGTAATCTAAAACACAAAAGAAGGGTTAGGGCTCACCCCAATCTAGTGAGTTCAACTCCGATTGCTCTTTTTCTCATCTTCCTTCATACAATTTCTGCACTTCACATAGTTCTAATCAGTTTCTTTCACTTGGTTTATTATTCTAGTTGCATAGATACATCAAGCTAACTGTGGTTGGACACTCTCCCTCATCGGCCAGCTGACGAGGAAGAAGGTTGAACCCGCATATCATCTCCCATGTTAAGGTACACACGGTCAACTTCATCCCTTGTTTCAATTGCACAAAGCGGAGCCCGTGGCTCCTGGCGATCACATCTTCAATCTTCTCATGCTTTAAGTCATTTATTTCTCACTCTCCTCCCACACGACCTGAACCATCTCTCCAGTGCTCAAGCGACGCCGAGAGATGAAAGTTCGGGGATCAATGTGAGTGTGGGACCGAGGTGTGAGAGTGTTTTTCATGTTTCCTTCAATCTTTCTCATCCCCCTTCTTGAGGTGGCGATCCTAAAGAAGACAAACCCATTTTTGTAGTCGACAATCCCATTTTGCTTCCCTGATTATTGAATAGCCCGGCCCATATCATTGTAAAAATTTTGCCTTTACAATATCAAAGTCTCATGCTTCTACTGGGCCAAGTGAAAGAAACCACTCTAGAGCTGCACCATCTAATGTTTGCCTAAAAAGGAAAGCAAGGGCCTTTCGATCATCTTTCCATCGAGATGATTTGCTTAGGAAATCATTGACATGGGCAAAGGGGTCACCTAAGCCATTGTAGCAGTTGTAAGCCAGTTTTTGTGATAGAGGGATGTGAATGCTATGGATGAGAAATTCAAGGGTTTCCTGATCCTTAGCAATGGGTGAGAGAAATATGCCAGGGGGTGTGGACGTGGAACCCATATGGGAGGGAGGTGGGTTGGTGTGCAAGTTGAAGATTGTGGGGGACTAAGGTGACCCAAAGTTGGGCTAGGTGAACTCATCCTAGAAGAATGGAAAATATCATGACCAGTGTGGGAATGCCTATCTAGGAGCACACCAAGTTCAAGACTATGATCGACAACCCATTTGTCACCTATTACAGTTCGAAAGGCATAGGGACTTGATTGGGATCGCACTGACGTAAATCTTGTATGAATGATTGTTGATCAAAAGAGGGATGAGATCGAATATTATGATTTTGAGGAGTATCATGCGATGCCAATGGCCTTAAACTAGAAATTTGATCACAGTCCCATCCTTGTGTCCTCCTTTGTTGTTCTTTGGCTTCTTTGGTGTAGCAATTTAGCCTGCCAAACATCTTGCCTGGCCTCACCATGATAGACATAAAAATAATAGACCTAGTTCTGCCTTGACTAGGTTTTGGTTTCAAACAGCTTCTTTTTTGGTTTTCTTTTGATGGTGTGGAATTTTTTGCTTTTGGTTGTGGTGGACAAGCAAGTATTTACCATAAAGCAAAGTTTCTTTGAGGGATTCTTCTTCCACTTTTTATAGACAAACAAGTTGGATACAGATTAAAGCAAAGAACTCCTTTTTGTTATTTTGGTGTTTTCTATTTTTTGTTGTTTTGAATTTTGGTTTGACAAAGAAGTTATGCAAAGACTCCTAAATGATTACGCAATGATTTTGTTCAAACCTTAGATTAATGGATTTTTAAGAATTGTTAACTCAAACTTGTAGGATTGATTTCTATCACTTCAATCACCAATGACCTAAGGTTATCACAAACCTACCATGAATAGGTACTTGGATTCTTCGGGTTTTGGGATGAATGGTACAATGAGTCCAATCGTGTGAAAAGGAATACTCCATGAATGGGGACTTATGGAGGTCCTGATGGAAACAAACCAAGTCAACTAGAAAGGAATATCCTAGAAGAGAGGTCAGAATCCATCAAGAGAGTGTTTGGAGGGTGAAGGTGTGTTAGGATAGAGAGCCCCCTCCTCGAATGCCTTACGGATCAGTAACAAGTCCGGTACCCGATGCAAATCACAAATGAAAAAGAGAGAAAAAGAGGAGCAATCAATTTATGCAAAAATAGAATGATATGGATGAGAGCAATCTATTAATCAAATCTAAGTATGTGAATGAAGAAAAGACTAGTTGCACTAGAATATCAAGCAAGCATGGTTAATGATAATGGTTGCCCCACTGTTGTCGCCAAGCAAGCTATCGACTCTCAAATGGGTCCCAAGTCAGCACCTCGGAAGGGTGAAGAAAAAAGGAAAACTTTCACCTCAATCCCACACTCACATTGATCTCCGAACTTTTATCCCTCAGTGTCGCTCGAGCACCAGAGAGACAGTTCGGGTCTTGTAGGAGGAGAATAAAGAAAATAAACTAAAAAGAATCAAAAATAGAAAAGGACATGAAGTAGAAGTAGAGATGAGGAAAAGTGGTCACCAAGAGCCATGGGTTCCAAAGATAAATAAATGAAGTACAAAGTACTTTAGATGTGACAGTGCATACCTTAGTGCGGAAAACGGGTGTGTGGGTTCAACCTTCTCCTTTTTCAGCCAACCGATGAAGAAGAGTCCTTAATCATCACTTGCTTGATGTACCTATGCAACTAGAAGACAAGAAGATAAGAAAACAAGTGAAAGAAGAATTAGAACTGAGTGAAGTGTAGTAATTGTAAAGAAAGTGGCTTGAAAAATGGTAATCGGAAACAAACTCATCGGTTTCAAGGTTAGCCCTAATCACTTTTTTTGGTTTTTTATGATATATGAGATGATGCAAAACTAAATAAAAATGATGTATAAATGAAGTCGGATGAATGAGAAAGAAGTATTTGAATGGCTAAAATCAGAGCTAAAATGGGTGAAAAATGATTGATTTAGTCGGCCTATAAATAGGTGGGGGCACGGAGGCCGCGCCCTGGGGTTGAGGGCGTAGTCTACATGCCCTTGGATGGATGGCACAATCAACACTGTTTGGCACAACTTTGGTGTAGAGCTTGCCACGGGCAGTCCCAATGTTGGAATCGAGTGCCATTTGTTGAAATGGAAAGAGAACTTGGAGCGGAAGAGTTTATCTGCTGACTACCTCTCTAGAATATGCTCATACAGACCTGTAAAAATTTTATAAGTGGACTGAAACTAGAGGTAGAACCAGATTGCATGACCTTGTTAAAACAATTACCACAGACAATCTGAAAGTCAGAATGAGCTCCTATTTGTTTCAAAAATAAAGAAAACTCGGCGAGAGTGATTTAATATGAAGATAAGCTTGCTTGAATCTTCTAATAAAAGGTATGAATTTACCTGATAAGTTTGATGTTGGAAAGAGAAGATTTGGGAATCACTGGTGCAATGTTGATGTAAGATGTGCTATGGGCACCACAGATATCAGAATTGAATGATTCTTGTTGGGAATATAATATAACTCACTAGGTTACAGTTTGTATGAAGATGATAGAAGCTGAATCTACTGAAAAGTGTATCTAAATTGACTGACAATTCTATAAAAGATAAGGGTTGACTCGGAATCCAGCTTTGTAGTGCCAGTTTAGAAGCCATCACGAGCCAAGGAGATGTTAGAATTGATCCCTGTTTGTTGGAGACAAAAGTTAACTTGATGAGGGACACTTCTTCTAAAGGATGCCTGGTAGGAAAATGCTCACAGAAATCTGTAGAAACCGATGATCAACATAGCTGCATGATAGAGCATAAGATTAGCTTCTCTCTCACTTTGGAATGATTTCTGGACAACAGGATGAAGAGTGAATGACTTGGGGAGGTTGGGACGAGACTAGGGAGGCTGGAGAATGAGAAGAGTAGCCCCTAATCATATCCCAATGGCCCAAATTTATAGAAAAAGCAAGACCGGTGCAAAATTGGGAAACATATTGGATGCGCCCTCAAGGTGAAGGGCACGTAGACCGTGCCCCCACCTCGGGGGTGTGTTTGGCCACAGTTGCCATTTTCCAACCGAAAGTTTCTGTAAGTCTTCTAAAATTTGTATTTCTAAAATGGATGCATCCCCTTCTTAGGGGCATGGTCAAAATGATCATTTTTTGAAAAGAAAACTTTTCAAAATGGGTTTGGAAAGTCGAAAAATGGGGTAACAAATCAGGTTTCCAAAACTAGATGCACCCTCGGGACGAGGGCATGCAGACCATGCCCTCACATTGAGAGCACGTAGTCCATGCCCCTGGTTTGGGGGCGTGTTTAGTTTTTTCTCTTGCGCGCATCTGTTTCGCGAGCCATAACTCGCAAACAGGGCATCCATTTTGACTCTCGTTTGTTGAATATGAAAGAGGATTCACAAATGCATCTCCCCAAATTGGTAAACTAGTTGGTACACATCTCAAGACTTCTATATGGGATTGTAACTTCCGATTTATCCTTTTGGTGGTGCCAAAGGCCCAAGCGGTGGTCCAAAACTCAAAAAAGTTGTTGATAACTTGCAAACCTCGAATGACCCAAGAGTTAGTGGCAACCCATACAACTCGGGTTGATGACCGGAAATGATGAGAGAGATGTGGAAAACTCGAAAAGGTGCTCGGAAGAGTCAAGAATGACCCGAAGATCTTGGAATAACCGAAAAAGTCAACGGCAACCATTACAACTTGGGTTGACGATCGGAAATGATGAGAGAAACCCAAAAAACTCGGAGAAATACTCGGAAGAGCCATCAATGACCCGGAGAATTCAGAATAACTGAAAAAGTTGGTGGCAACCTGTATGACTTGGGTCGATGACCTGAAATGACGGAAGGAATTCAAAAAACTCAAAAAGATCTAGAAAGAAAAAAATTAATGACCAAGTGACCCAGAGATGCCCAGTTGGGTTCTATGATGACTGATTGGTTAGGAAATGGTGGGATGAATCTGGTATGCCATGGGCCCCTCGGTACTAACTGGGATGACCTGGCGGCAACTGGGAAACTCTAATAGTGAGTAGAAAACATACAATGACCTGACGATGACCACAAAAGGACACGACGTAATGGCCCTCACTCGGCAAACACATTCGACCAAGGATCAGTAACTCATCCTCGTATTTCTAGTAAGCTCCTCAGTTCAGCCAAAATGGTGGTTCAGTTTGATTTTAATGGTCCAAAAGGTATGTTGCCAACTGAATAAAAGTTTTGAGCTCCAAAATAGGCCAAATTGGCGTGTCTACAACATATTGTCCAATGAAGAAAAATAACTTATTATAAGAATATGATTGACACAATTGCAGTTGTTGGTAAGGAAATTTCTTCACCAACTTATAAAGAAATCTACAATACATATTGCCAATGAAGGTCAAAAATATCAAGGAATTCATGATGACTTTTGAGTGTACATGGGATAAAAGAAGATGCATATGAATGATTGATGTCTGGACAAGTATATTTAATATTTTTTTGTTTTACTAAACTATATTGTGCTATTATGTTAATTTTCTTAGTCTTATTATTGTATGTTCTCTTTTTTAATAGATATTATTAAAAAAATTGTGATAAAGTTTTTAGTTTATTATTAAGCCAAAATAATTTTTGAAAGTTAGTGGATGCATCCGGTAAAGTTAAAAATAGTGATTACTTATTTCAATTGATAGATGTCATAATAGATGTGACAAGAGAGTATAATGTTGTCTAAATTCTTATGGACAATGCAGCAACTTATAAGTGGCTGGACAAATGTTGATAGTAAGAAGCTGGTCAATATATGGCAATCAAATGTTAATGGTTATATAAAGCCACATGTCATATACTTTTTTCAAAGGTAGAATTTTTTGCGCAGAAGTGTTTGTGTTTATAGTTGTTTCCCCACTACTATTGTCTTGTTAGTTAGTCAGATGGCTCACATGAGTTCTATTTTTGTACCTTGCCTTGTCTTATTAGCTTGTCCTTTTCTAACACTTTATACTTTGCATCTTTATTTCCATGAATTGTGACATGTTCATGTCACATTCAAACAAATGTTGATGATCAAGAGATCACATCTCTATTGAGTGTCGCATTCTATCTATTCTTTAGATGTAATGTTAGGATATATTTGTAAAGATCAAAAAATTAACATAGTAGTTAAAATGTCAAACAAATGACAACTTCATTGGGATGTGCAAATTGAATTAGCCAAGCTAATTCTACTAACAAGAGGAAGAGAAAGAAAATAGAGGAGACTTAGAGAGTTGCAACTTTTAAAATACAATGATGAAACTATATGTATAGTGAAAAAATGGTAAAAGTACTTTGTGTAATTTATGGTGAACAGAAAGTTGATGGTAAAAAAATCCTAAACAAACTAAGGAAAAACATACTTTTTGTAATTTAGCATAAGTACTACTCTAATCATCTCATTCTATTCATATCAAAAACACATTTAACCAATGAAATTAACAAAGTAACATTTAAATCACATTCAAATATACCTAGCTCAAGAGAGAACCAATAAAGGTATGTTGGTCCAGCACACATGAGAGAGAGAGAGAGAGATTATGTTGACAACGATAATGACCAACACTGACAATGATAGCGGTGGTGGCAATGAGGGTGTGAGTACATATTTTGTGGGAGAAGATGTGCTCGATGTGAAGTGAGGTACACTTCTCCTTGCTCCTCACTCCTTGTTCTATACACTTTGATCCCAAAACTTTTGACTCATGGTGTCACTCGGGTGTCTGAGAGTAGACCTGTCGATGTGTTATTATCGGGTCAGATCTTTCAAGATCCGAACCTGAATCCAATAAAACAGATCTGAATCCAATAACATACCTAACAAACTATTGGATTTCAGGTCCAGGTTCATACCTGAATCCGAAAGTCATTTTGGGATTCGGATCAACCCGCTACTCCGATCGCTACAGCAACCTGCAGATTAAATCGCTACAGTAGTCGCAGGATCTGGGCGCTCGCTACGGGATTGTTAACAAAGTTCATGTCCGCTGTATTTACATCCGCCATTCACAATTAAAAATTAAAATAAAATAATTACATCCGCTGCACACTACAGTGAGCATTCATCATTAAAAATTACATAATAAAGAATTATGTCTGCCCCATCATTACACAGGGCATTCACCATCAAAATTTTCAAAGTAAAAAAATACATAATAAAGATAAAAATATGAAAGATCACGTTCTAATATCAAAATATAAAAAAAAGTTATAAAATTCCAAGCATGAAGCTCCGAAACATTGTAACTCCACCAATTGTATTTGTGATGCTGGGACTCCAGTAACTCCACCATGGAACTCCAGCATTAGAGCTTCTAGACCAAAGCTTAAGCACTATTTAACAACTTAGGGATGTATTAATTATAGATTTATTAACTTGAATATATACTCCATAGAAAGTTAGAGAAAAAACATGAATGATGCGAGAAAGAAAACATAAGAGAAAAGATTCGTCCAAGGATCTTACTCATGAATGACCAGATGAGACAAACAACATTCTCGTGCAAGGTTCAAAAATGACAAATGCTCAAAGCACTTTCCATCCGGTCCAAAACGCTTGGTAGAATTGAGAAAAAGTATAGTACATTTCTTTCAAGACATTCCCCAAGAAGTTACAAATTTACACCATTCTAAAAGCATATTTCTAGAATCTAGAATGTACAGCCATAAGATGAATTTTTGTATTAGCCTCTCAGTGACCAATTCAACATGAAAAAATATGAATTTTATCGAGAGAGAGAGATGAGATCTTGTTTTTGCCTCAAATTGATGAGAAAGAGATGAGTGCTTGCCTCCATCTCAAACAAATGAAAGAATGAGAGAAGCATCTAGCATTCTTTGAGGATTGAAACAGATCCTTGCCGGTCAATCATTTTTTCCTAGTATTGCTATTAACCATCTAACTAAACTGAAGAAAAAGCTTTTGAATGATCTACATTAAACTTGACATTGAAATGATACCCACAGGATCTAATTGAATAGAACAACCCCGTAACTTGGTCCTCAGATTGCTATCACCCCAGAATTTCCAACCACGCCCTTCAGAGTGACATGCAATGATAGTAGGGTGGTGGCTGACCTGTAGAGATGAAAAAGTTAGAATCTATGTGTTCTGAAATATATCTCTATGATTTCGATTTTTCTAGATGCCCAAAGTGCACATTTTTGTAATTTATTGTTTCAGAAGTGGAGTAAAACAACTATCAACACAATCTCACTTCTTTCAAGTTTTATTTTTGAATGATTTTGGTCCAGATTTATATATTTCGGTCCTCCTAAATCCAAGCTTGCTTTTCCCTTGCATCTTCAAGTTAATCTAAATGTCTCTGTCTAGTCCATTACTGTCTTCTTCCTTGCCCCCCTCCCTCGAGTGAGATTTTTCCCTTTGGAATGTGCCCACTCTGTTCTTGTGTTAGTTGCTTGCTCTTTCTGCTGCCGAAAAAAACTACGTACTGAACAAGACTACTTCACACTTTGAATTAATCCTCCAGTTAGCTAGCTAGGGGATGCGCGAAAAAACTCTGGTTTGATTTTAAATTACTAGTTTTGAGAACCAAAAAAAAAGATGATACCACAGATGATACCGGTATACACAAGTAAATAAAGTAACATAAACTCTGGTTTGAATTTAAATTACTAGTTTTGAAGACGATCCTCCATATACTTGCGCCAATTAACAAGAAGCTCAAGAACATCCCCAGAACACCCAACGCCATGTTGACGCTACAAATAGAGCCGAACCTCTTCGGCTTCTTCATCACAACCCAGATGAAACAGGGGTTTGCCAGCGTCACCAGGAGCGCAATTCCCCCGAGCAACACTGTCGTCTCTCCTCCCACCCTTCACCTCCAGACTCCCTCGGGCACCCATGCAGTCAAAAACATCAACTAAGCCGACCCCCACCTCATGGTCTCTGACCCCTTTCTTCATAAGCTCCGAACACAAAGCACTGTGATTGCTAATTGACCGGCGTTGCTGGCCAAGAATGCATCTTGCAGGACTGAGCAAGAAAGAGGAGAGGGAATTAAGAGTTGATACTTGATAGAGGATCTCGAGCGTCTCTGTCACCCATGGGTCACCGGAGCGTGATACCACCAGGCCGTCGAAGCACCGAGTGATGACGATGAGAAGCCAACTCGAGGTCGCGGCCCTCGCGGGAATGTGTAACCACCAGGCCGATGGGAGGCTGACTGGAGCCCTAGCTAGGGCACGCCGCTGTGGGCTGCGGGATACCACCAGATGGCAAGCGGGCGACATCGGGTTCTCAATCTTTCTATCGGGTTACCATATTAAACCCGATACGTTAAAATCGGGCATATTTAAAATCGGACATATTTAAACCTGATGTCAAAGATTTATCAGGAGCATCAATCGAACGCCGATAGGTTGCTTTCCCATTCGAATTCAGGTTGAATTACGGGTTACCCGTATCCATTTACAGGTCTATCTAAGAGCTAGTTTAAGTCATGTGGAAGAGAGAGAGAGGTATAGAGAAGAAAGAAAAGAAAGTGAAATAAAATGGTGTAGGAACTGTAAAGTGTGTGTGTGTGTGTGTGTGTGTGTTATGTTTGTGGTCACCAAGAACCATAGGTCCCAAATGAAAAAAGAAGTGAAAATATTAACCAACGTGCCTTAGTGGGAAGATGTATTTAGTGAGTTCCAACTTTCTTATCTTTGGCAAGCTGAGAAGAAGAAGCTTGAAAATTTATTTTTATATCCAATCAATGTAGCTCATTGTGACCATATTTCTCCTACAATGTCTTATAGAAATAAGAAAACAAGTGAAAAAAATCAGAACTAAAATATGTGTGGTAACATAATCAAAAATAAATATGACATAACAAATGATTAAGAACAAACCAGGTTGAGACTAGATCCCAACACCCATTTGGAATGTTTTAAAGATACATGAAGATGCAAATAGATACTTAAATGTATGCTAAACAATATTAAAATACAATAAAAAATAAGGGTAGTAGAGGATCAAAAAGCAAGGCATAAAAGCACTAAATTATGTTGGATTTTGGATTTCTTAGTGCCCTATTGGTGGGGTCCCAGGTGTAGTACCCCCTTGGTGGGGCACTTTCAACTCCAAAAATCTGGACTAGCTAGTCATCATAGGCTTTTCCTAGCATCGCTTTGGGCTTGTATGCAATCTTTGGTGCATCGATGTTGCTCCTTGGGGTTCTCTTGACACCAAAGAATGGGTAGGAGAAGAAAAGAGCCTTGGCTTGGGAGTATGAGGATTGAGGTGGGGAACCTCAAAAAGTTAGGAGAAAAGCAAGGGAAGAAATGAGAAAGGTGCTTTCTCTTAGTCTCTTGGAGGGGTTCTTCAGGGGATGTGGGGGCTTGGGAGTCTCTTGGGATGAAGTTGGAAGTATTATGGTGAGGAGAGAACCATTGAAGCATTGTAGAAGGGTCTCCTTATATAGCCACATGAGGGGCAAACTTAAGAGATAAAAAATTACTTATCAGACATTTGCCTCCTTATATAGCCAAGTGCCCCCATGATGAGGTACTTAGATCAGAGAGGTTCAATTAATGTTTAGAATATGCCTCTAACCCATGCCATCTAGGTGTCAAATTAGCAATTCATTTTAGACCAAAAAAGTAAGTGCCCCCTTCAGAGGGTGCTTAGTGCCTTGGTGGTGGGCCACCAAGCATCCCCCCTAAGGAAGCACGAGGAATCATTCCTAGGTTCCCCCCCTAAGGGGGCACTAGGGCCTATAAGTATAAAACATGTAGAAAACTCATTTTTTTCAAAAAAAATAGGTTTCTTATCTAAAATACATGAATATTTTTCGTAGAAACAAGAGTTTTAAGCTTTACAATTCGGCCTAATTTGTGTGTTTATAGCTTGCCTTACCTTGATGTCAACCTTGCAAGTGAGTGACATGCAATGAAAAATGGATGAATGTAGCGGAGCACAACGAGGTACAACGGAGCATAGATGATGTAGTGTGATGCAATAAGGCATAGTGAAGTGTAATGTTAATGGACTTAAAAGGTTACGCCAATGTGTATGCTCAGATACACTCGCAAAGACCTAGATGAGCAAAATGAACTTTACCAGATTCCGAGATTACCCTTATGTTCTATCTAAACCTTGTCCCATAGTCAATTAGTCAAAATAAGTTTGTCGTAAGCATGAGAAAGAGTAAAATAAAAAATACACTCCATGTGGTGGGGAAATATTGAAAGTAAATAAATGGCATCCCATGTGGTGGGAAAATTGTCATTTGTTAGCACCTGAACTATGTGGTGTACCAAACCAAGAAATGCACCAGAAGTAAATTGTGAAAGTTAAACTGAGTATACTAAATTAATCAAAACTTTCAATCGACCATGGTTGGGTCTTTTGGTTCGTTGTATTCTCTAGAGAACATTGGCTTAGTTTGGAGTGGAATAACCTTCGGTTTCAATGAAATCATTGTTTGAAGCTTTATAAGAAACAAATGCTATATGAAATCCAAGATTACATCCGAGAGCTATAAAGGTGGTCCACGTAAGGACTGAAAGCAAAGTAAGGGTTAATGACTAAAGTTGTATGATAGTCCATGTGTGGACTGGAAGTGGGGTCATCCTTGTAGGGATGAGAACATAGAAGGCCCATGTAGGGACCGGGATTGAAATCATTCTTGTGTGGACAAGAATATAGATGGCCTACATGGGGAACAGATGTGTGAGGTGCCACAGTGGAAGCTAAAGAGGTGAGGATCAAAGTGTGAAAAGCATCATGATGGGAGTTAAAGATGTTATGATCCACGTGGGAATAAAATGTAAAAAGTGCTATAGTGGAAGTTAAATGAAGTGATGATCCATGTAGGGACCGAAATATGAAGGATACCATCGCAGGAGTAAGAGTAAGGGCCCACATGGGGACTAAAATGTGGAGTGCCATGGTGGGAACTAGAATAAATCTTACCCATATGGTGGCAAAAGTGAGGCGTACTGCGACAACATTTTAAAGAAGGTTGTGGGTGCATACAAGGATCGAGAATTGTAGGGTGGTCCATGCAGGGACCAGACAAAGGCTTCCATTATAGAAATTGAAGAAGGTTACCCACATGAGGATAGAAGAGGCAGAGGTCCTAGGGGTACTACCAGCAATGAGATTTCTCTTGCAAGTACAAAATGTAGAAGGTCCACATAGGAATTAGATTTGAGTTTGGAAGATGCATGTCATGTAATGAATGTGGTAGGATGTAAATGTGAATGCAAAGTCACTAATGAATTTTAAATCTAGCAAGACAAGGGTGGCCACAATGGTAAACATAATGGGATGAATAAACTATAGAACCTTGGTATTGGGTACAATACCCTTAGGTGGATCTACCCAGTTCCAAACTTGATTGGAATACATGAAGTCCATTTTGAATTTCATTACCTCTAAACATTTCATGAAATCAATATCTAATATTTTTTTATTATAGGTCTTTGGATCATTATCCTCATTATATTGCGTCTCTTCTTCCATCAGAGATATGAACCACAAATCTATTAGGTTGAACAGACACATTTTAAGATCTATGAGGCACTTGTCTGTTGTTCTCATTAAGTACCATAGTATAAATGTCCTCTATTTTTTTTAATAAGGAGCTCTTCCTCTAGTAATACAACATGCTTAATAATAAAGACCCTTTGTTAGTAAGGGTGGTAGAAATGATATCTATGACTTCTTTTAAGATTCCCACAAACCAACACTTCTCAATATTAGATTTCAACTTGTTAGAGTTATGCCTCTTGACATGAACTGGATAGCCCCAAAATGTGCATAAGGTTGGGCTTTCTCCCTTCCATATCTTATATGGTGTAGTTGGAACATACTTAGATGGTACCCAATTTAAGATATAAGTGGCAGTATTGAGTGTATCCCCAAAGAGACAAAGGTAACCAAAAGCCATCATTGACCATACAATGTCTAACAAAGTATGGTTTATTCTTTTAACTACTCTATTAAATTAAGGAGTATATGGAGGTGTCCATTGATATCAAATACCATTTCCCTTCAAGTATTGTGTGAAATCAATACTAAAATATTCCCCTCCTCCAATTGATCAAAGAGTTTTAATACTCTTTTCTATTTTTTTCTCTACTTAATTCATAAACTCTTAAAATTTCTAAAAATTCTTAAATTTAAACTTCATTCAGTACACATATCCATACCTAGAAAAATTATCAATGAAAATAATAAAGTAAGATTATCCACCTTTGACTTGAGTTCATATAAGTCCACATAAATCTAAATATATGAGTTCTAACAGCTTAGATGCCCTCTCTCTATGTCCATTAAATAGAAAGCTTTCCATTTTTTCCATGAGACAAGACTCACAAGTGGGTAATGATTCGTAATTATTTAGCCTAATGCATCCATCCTTATGGAGCTTCTTGAGTCTTTCCTCATTGATAAAACTCAGTATATAATGCCGAAGTAAGGTTTTACCCATATCATCACTTTTCCTCTTAAGAGAAGCACTCACACACATGATAGGAGTAACCATATCTAATATAATTAAACCATTTATTAAGCTCTCACTAGCAAACACTTTACCATTTAATATTAGAAAACAAATATCATTTCCAAAGCTCACAATAAATACATATTTATTTAAATGTTAAATAGAAATTGTAGACAAGCTAATTTGGCCTTATTTGGAGCTTAAGACTCTTATTCCATTGGCAATACTTTTTATTTGACCGTTATTCGATCAAAATCACCTTGTGGAGATGAGCTGGGGACGTCAGTGCCACGTGAACCGAGAATGGACCAAAGATTTCTAAGCAAGGTCATAACCTTCTAGCGAGAGCCACATGTTAATCATGAAAACACGAAGTCCGCTCAATGACTGACCCTTAATGATTTACAATTGAAGGTCATGGAAGTCCCTCATGAATTCTATAACATATTAGTTTCTGACAAGCCTTTTCAACGGTCACATGTTTATGTCGGCTTTTATCGTGGCTTTTTTATTAGTACTATCATGGCCATCCCGGACCATGCATTATATCTTTTCAATCATCACCAGGCCTTTCCTTGCCTTTCAGGTCAACCCTGGCCATTTATTATCACCAATCGGTGCCATAGAATTATTTCGGTCGATTCTAGTGTTTCTCGGTGATTCCCAACCTTTCGATGATCATTTCGCGTTAACTAGGTCAATCCTAACTTTTTCAATGATTCTGAGTTTTCTAGATCACACCAAACTTGTTCAATCATTGTTTTGAGTTCTCTCGAGTTAACCCTTGACTTTTTGATCGAAACCGTGTCTTTTTGGATCACCGCTCCAGCCTTCGGCATCACTAGAATCATAAACCAGAGGTTAAAGTCCCGTACAGAATTCTTGGGATGTGTACTAGCTGATTTATCAATTTGTGGAGCTATGTTTGTGAGTCCTCTTTCATATGCAACAAATGGGAGTTGAAACAGACGTCCCAATTGCAAATTATGACTTACAAATGAAGTGCACGTAGGAGAGAGAGTTGAGCGCACCCGCAAACTAGGGCCATAATTTGTGTACCCTCAGTCCGAGGGCACGGTCAGCACATCCCTAGATTGGAGGCATGTCCAGTTCCAGAAACTGGAAAATTACTCCTTTTTCTAACTTTCCAAACTGATTTTGGGAAGTTTCCACCTTGAAAATCGATTATTTTGGTCGCGCCCCTGGGTCGGGGGCGCATCCATTTTAGTAATCCGATTTTTAACAAATTTCCAGAAATTTCTATCAAGTTTTGGCAATGAAGCACTGGACACGCTCTCACAATGAGGGCACGGCTTGCGCACTTCCCGGGGGCGTGTACAGTTTATTTTCTAGTTTTACACCAAGGTCTGCTTTTTCTATAAATTGAAAGCCATTCTCAACAACCATGCATGAACCACAACGTCTGGAGCTCATCCTAAACCTCCTCTACTCCCTTTTAAGCTCTCTCTCGTGTTCTACTCCAATCCGGTGTTGAGAAATTGATCCCGAAGCAAGAAAGAAGGCTTGATCGGCGCTCTCGACATCAACTATCTTCATTGGCCTACACATATTTCTTGGTGTGCGTTCTGCTAAGGTCTTCAACAGAAAAAATATTATACTATATGTTTTCGTTCCTTTGCAACAAATGGTGCTCAATTCTAACATGTCGTTTGCCCATGGTTCTTGATACAACCACGGTGCGCAATTAGGTTCTATTTTCAACATCTATCAACTTTTAGAATTTTTACTGGGCTGCATGGACATATTTTGGAGAAGTCATAAATAGAAAAACTCTTCCTCTTAAAGTTCCCTATCTATTACAATAGACATAATTCACCTATGACATTGGGGTACTTCATAGCATTCTGTACCAAAGTCGTGTTGAGGGTGCTCGATTTCAGGCTAACCTGATCGGTCATTCTTCATCAGTTTCTACTCCAATTGGAGTAGTTTCATCTCCTATTTTAACTTGTCCTTCATTCTACATCATTTTTGGATTATTTTCATTAGTCTTTCATTGTCTTACATCATAAAAATATAAAAAATGGGGCTTGCCCCGAACTAGTGAGTTCTAATCCGATTGTTTATTTTCTCATCCTTCTTTTTACGGTTTCTACACTTCACCTAGTTCTAATCAATTCCTTTCACTTGGTTCATAGTTTTTAAGTTTCATAGATCCATTCAAGCTAGCAGCGGCTGAGGACTCTTCTTCATTGGTCGGCTAACGAAGGAGAAGGTTGAGCCCGAGCACTCGTTCCCCGTGCTAAAGTACACGGTCAATTTCTGTTTAGTTCCATTACATAAAGCGGAGCCCGTTGCTCCTGACTACCACATCACTTAATTTTTTTACACGCCTTAAGTTATTTTAATTTCCTCCTTACTCTCCTCCCACATGACCCGAACCGTCCCTTCGGTGCTTGAGTGACACTAGGGAATGAAAGTTCGATGATCAATGTGTGTGGAACCAAGGTGAGAGTTATTCCCATTTCCCTCACCCTACTCTTTTTGAGGTGTCGATCCAAGACCCATTTTCAGAGTCGACAGCTTATTGGCAACCACAGTGGGACAACCAATGTCTTTAATTGTGCTAAATTGATTCATTTGTGCAATTAGTTTTGTTCTAATTTGGTTCTCGTGCGAACCGGCTCTTGTTTCATCCTTTTCATGTTGACTTGCTCTTAAGTCTTCTTGTTTACCCTTTCTTTAAGATTGTCCCCCTTGTGGACTTGATTTATTTTCTTTTAATTTCATCCTGGTTCCCACATGAACCACTCTTTTCTTCTTAAAAATTGGTTCCCTTATGAACAACCTCTCTTTTCCAACTCGGTTCCCGCGTGAACCATCCTATATTTAGATCGGCCCCCGTGTGGACCAGCCCTTTGCAGCACCTTTAGATTGGCCCCACGTGGCCCTCTCTCCTTTTTCCCATTACACCAGTTCCCATGTGAACAACCCTTTTTTTCTTAAAAATCAGTTCTCATTGGAACCACCTCTCTTTTCAAACTTGGCTCCTGTGTGAGCCACATTACTTTCAGATTGGTCCCCGTGTGGACCACTCCATTTTCCTTTGACTTCAGATCTATCCCCACGTGGACACTCATTCACAAACCAGTTCCCGCGTGAACCACCCTTTAGTTTCTATTTACTAGTTGTTTGTTTGGTTGCATGATTACTTGTCTTGCTTGCATATCTCCTACTTTCTTTGATTAATTTATTACTTTCATTTCATAGTTGCATAAATTGATTGCTCCTCCTTTTCTTTCTCTTCATTTTCTTTTTGTATTAGATTTGCATCGGGTACTGAACTTGTTCCGATCTATAAGGCATTTGAGGTGGGGGCTCTCTCTCCCAACACACCCTTACCTTCCAAACACCTTCTTAGTAGATTCTGACTACTTTTATATGATATTATTTCTTAGTTGACTTGGTTTGTTTCCATCAAGGTCTCTGTAAGTCCCCATCTGTGGAGTATTCCACTCAGCATGATCGGGTTGGTTGTACCATTTATCCCAAAACCCAAAGAACCCAAGTACCTATTCATGGTGAGTTTGTGAGAACCATAGGTCTTTGTTGATTGAAGCAATAGGAATCAAACCCTTTCAAGTTGAGTGAACAATTGCTAACAATCCACCTAATTTAAGGTTTCAACAAAATCATTGTGTAATCATTCAAGAGTCTTTGCATAACTTGTTTGTTAACAACAATTGAAAACAACAAAAAAATTTCAAAACACCAAAATAACAAAAAATCTTTTAATTTTGTGTTCAATTTTGTCAAAACCAAATTGAAAACAACAAAAAATTTTCAAAACACCGAAATAACCAACAAAATGTTGTGTTTAAGCTTGAGAGAAATCATCTCCCTTTTCATTTCTTCTTTGTAAGAAGTTTTGATAAGATGCCCATGATGGTAAGGTCCGAAAGAGGCATCGGGATGTCAGACTACTATGGGCAAGAAGAGTACGAGACGGGTCATTATGAGCTTTAGCAACCCATGGTCAACCAGAAGGCCATGTCAATGCCAATAAAAAACCTGAAGTGCAAGATCCTGCCCACCAATCTGCTTCATATACTATAAAGCAAGCTTTCAAGGATCTATCTTTTCACCTTGATCCCGAGACCTTTTCAATCATCCAATATGCCATAAAGGGCAAGATGCCCGTCAACCAAGTCAAGGGCAACCAGCCGCTTCACCACTTCAATCGGCAGCTAGGCCTCTTATCATTACCTCTACTGGGAAACCTTGCCACGTTTCCTTGCCCAATCACCCCGTTGTGGGGCACCCATCAAATCCTATGCTAGTTCCTACCTCCAACCCATTGTTTTCATCTCATTTCTCTAATTATCATGCAAGTCACGTGCCAGCACCAGTGGCTCGGGAACCCAACCTCACTCAAACCTTTATTGATAAGCTCAATCAAATGGATGAGCATTTTAAAAAACTAAAGCACTAGTTGGATTAAAAGACTGCTCCTAAAATTTCAGTCCCATTCTTCCCAGATTCTACACCTTCCTCTTTCAGAAATCCCAATCCTTCAAATCCCTTCACCCATCTGAAGGATTTCTTATATGACTCTGCCTTTTAAAAAATGACCGCAAAGCCCTTGCTTTTCTATTCTATCGGTCATTGGAGGGGTCTGCCCTTGAATGGTTCTATTCACTCGAATCTTTTGAGGAGGCAAACTTCGACATAGTGAAGGCGAAATTTCTACAAAGGTACAGAGATCGGGTGGGGCCAGCCTACTCGATTATAGACTTAATTGTTGAAAGAATGAAGCCAGATAAAGATTTTAGCAAGTTTGCTAACCGATGGAGAGGGATGGTAGAAAAACTAACAAACACCATCTCAAAGGGGGAGCAAGTGAAAATACTTATCAAGAACACTACACCGGCCCTTCGGAACCTCCTAGTCATGCACTTCCCAACTAACATGAGTGAGCTATATGATATTGCCTGATACCTTCAAGCCCACTTTAAGGATGTTTCCATGATCAACCCATTTGACCCTAAACCCCGCAATACTAGAAAACCCACACTTTCAAGGCCTACCACAAAGGGGGTAGTGAACAATGAGAGTGTTAACGCTGTAGGGAACTAGGGCGAAAACCGCCAAAACTAGTACCAAAACCCTCCACCGAACCAGCAATACCAACCTGCTCCTCCACAACAACCTGCCTACAACCAAGTGCCACCTCAACCTCCTACCTACAACCAAGTGCCGCCACTAGTCAACTAAGCACCTAGAAGGGGGGACCAAGGAGGGAACACTACCCTTAGTTGTCGTTCACCCTCACAAACATATTCAATGTATTAATGGCTGAACAGCAGTCAGAGTTTCCAAAGGAGAGAGAGGCATGGCCAGCTAATGTGGACATATCAAAATACTGTGCCTATCATCGGCACTCGGGGCACACTGTAGAGGTCTGCTTCTAGTTCAAGGACTACATTTATGATCTTAATGAAGATGGGAGAGATGATACAAGCCATAAAGGCATGGCAGAATCAACCATGGCACCAACAACAGCAAGCACAACAACTGCCCAACTTGGGCATAGTTTATGACTCGCTACCCACACATGCACCTGCTCCAGCACTAGCGCCAGCACCTCCAAACCCTAGAGTCGGCCTAGTCCATCTGCTACCGGGGAGGCAACCAATCACTCCCAAGGTTGGCAGGTGGAGAACGAAAATGCCACTATGCCTACAAGACCGACTCCACCTTCTACTCATACCATTCTTTCTATATCGAGAGCCACCAGGAGCTGACAACTAATCTGAGCACCTTTAAGCCCAACCTTACCACCCTCAAGCTCAACACCACCACCAGTCACTATCCCAACTCACCGCCTAATAATTAGGCCACCTCCAATACCCCAACCATCATCTAACCCACCAGCCATCACCACTCCATGACCTCTCCTCATCCGACCATCACCGCCTCCAACACCTCAACCATCATCCAACCAACCAACCATCACTACTCCACGACCCCACCTCATCCGACCATCACCACCTTAAATACCTCAACCATTTTATAACACATTGACCATCAACTCTTCACGGCCTCTTTTCATTCAACCATCAACCTCACAACTACCCACTTTAACAAGCCAAGATGCAATCACAGAAGCAGACAGAAGAAGAGGTGGTGGAATAACCGTTGCCCAGCAAAGCATATGATTTGTTAAAGCATTGTACAAAATGCCAGCATGAATTTTGATCTTGGATCTCATAAAGAGATCAAAAATTCATCAAGATATTTTACAAGAATACTTACAGTGGGTCATAGTCAATGAGGACCTCCCACCAGAGAGGATCACTATAGTTCTAGTTCCTAGGAGTGAGCATCCCTCGCTCACATTTTCTCAAGAAGAATTGGCACAACTAGAGATTAGAAAGTACACTTTGTGTGTTGCAATCATCATCAGGAGTGTGGATATAAAGTCCTACTTGATTGACACTAGAGCATCCATTAATGTCATGCCGCCTGAAACATTGCAGCTATGTGGCATCTTCGATGAAGAAATTGAGCCATCTGCCATTACTGTGATTGCATATGATAATTTAAGGAAGCTGGCATCACCAATGCCTAAAGTTCCCATATAAATGGCAAGTGATCAAGGTAACCAAGTGTGCTCCTACTAAACATTGTGAGTGATCTCTCGTTCGTGCTACCATTGTCAGGGTCCATCCAGCCATTGGTCTCAACTATAGAGCTACCTGAGGTCATAACATTGATGACCTCACCCCTAAATACAATTGCATGGTCAGATGATGAGGAAGATGGGATACCAACCAGGAAGAGGATTAGGTAAGGAACTGCAGGGAGTCATGCACTCCATTGAAGCTGTACAAAGATCAAGAAGACAAGGGCTCGAGTATGAGCCTATTGTTCCAAGAAGAGTTTACTGGCTAAAACATGCCATGGGACTCCAAAAATTCTTCATCAAAGGGAAGACCATGATGATGGCTGGAAACGAGGAAGAACCAAACACTACAACCAAGAGGAGGAGGGCTTCGAGCCACAAGGAAGAGATGGATGACCTGAGTTTGTCCCTGGTCTGGCTGTTCATGGAAGAGGAACAGTTGAATGAATCATTCAAGGGAAAAGTCATTCCTAAGTAGCATCATTTCGAGTAAAACTCCAATCAACATCCCACACAAACCGTATCCTACGATCTCCTATTTCAAGGTCCTCAAGTAACTTCTCTTGAATTCACTTGATGTGCTCCCTAGCCTAATTCTCACCTCTAGGCCGTTATGGCCGCCCAAGTTGATCACTGGGCCTAAGAGCCCATTCAGATCTACTCACCACACTGGGCTTCCATGCCTACACAAAGATATCATCGGGCCCAACGACCCACTTCAAATCACAACACCAAGCCCGCATGCCCATTCTTTGTTAAATTTGGGCCCTCTTGCTCCTTAGAAGCTCTCCCTAGTTCTGGACCCTTGTGCCCATTCTTTGTTGTCATGGGGCCCGCAAGCTCATTTTTCTTCTTTCTTCTAAAGTTTTGTATTCCTTCTCAAGCCTCATTAGTTCATTCTCTCTTTCTTATTGAAATTCCTAAAATAAAAGTCCTCTTACAAACTCACATTTTTATTGAGGGGACGTCTCTTCTCATATTGGAGGGTGCTCCCAACCAGGGATCTCTCTTCACTGAATCACTGATCAATCTTCTCAATCCTTCACCCACCGCAACTACCACCTTTTCAATTCCATCATTTGTAGGGGTAGATAGAGTAGGAAACAAGAAAATATGAGGTAAACGAGTTCTAGAAAGATATCTTCAATAGTTAGCTCAAAAATGTAGAGAATGTGCAAGGCTACCAAATTTCTTGGAAAATGCTATCCAGCTTAATGAAATCCAATTTGAGGATGAACATAATCTAGATCATACATTGGGAGTCTATGAGGTGTTATCCTAGAAAGATCCTGATCCTAAGGAAAGAAATGAGCACCTAGCTGATGCGTATGCATCCGGACTTAAAGGATTTGATGAACCATTAGCCATGGTGGATGAGCTGACAAAAGAACTAAATCTTGGAACACCGTAAGATCCCGATATTGTCCTCCTACGTGCAAACCTCACTCCCATTGAAGAACAAAGCTTAATCAAAACCTTCGAAGAATACAAGGACACGTTCACATAGACATATGAGGATATGTCGGGGTCGTACAACTCATTGGTAGAACACCGATTAACTTTGAAATCAAGGGCTACCCTAGTCAAATAAAAATTAAGGATATTCCACCTCGATGTTGGACATAAATTGAAGAAAGAGGTCGACAAGCTACATCACGCAAAATTCATTACAGTCATCCTTTATCCATAGTGGATGGCAAACATAGTCCCTGTTATGAATAAGGATGAACAAGTTCGGATTTACATAGACTTCAGAGACTTGAACTGAGAGTGTCCTAAAGATGACTTTCCTCTACCTCATATTGACATATTGGTTGACAACACTATTGGCTGTGAAATGCTTTCATTCATGGATGGCTATCCGGATACAATCGTATTCAGTTAGTCAAAGAAGATCAAGAGAAGACCTCATTCACTACACCTTGGGGAACCTACTACTATGTCATCATGCCCTTCGGATTGATGAATGCTAGTTTTCATGACATGATGCATACCATTGTAGAGGTGTACGCGGATGATCTGACCATTAAGTCCAAAAGCTGAGAGGATCACCCAGAAGTGTTAAGAAAGGTCTTGCAAAGGGCTAGGGAATATAAATTGAAGATGAACCCTAAGAAATACACATTTGAAGTCTCATAAGAAAAATTATTGGATTCATAGTGAGCAAAAAGGGCATAAAGATTGACCCAAACAAGACCAACGCAATCATTGGTATGCCTCCTCCGAAAAATATGAAGGAACCTCGAGGATTAATCAGGAGGCTACAGTTTGTTCACCGGTTTATCTCACAACATTCCCAAAGGTGCAAACCTTTCTTAGAGTTAACCAAGGTAGGGGCAGAGTTTAAATGGGATTTAAAGTGTCAGGAAACATTTGATGGTTTGAAAAGATACCTAGCTAGTCCCCCCTGTGCTTAGACCATTAGTCCCTGGCAAGCCTTTAGTTCTGTTTATCTCGATTTCGAAGATTTCTCTTGGGGCAGTCCATGCCCAAGTGGATGAAGAAGGGAAAGAGCGAGCTACCTATTATTTATCTAAGATTTTTGATCCATGTGAGTAGAAGTATACTGTAGTGGAGAAGACCTATGATGCACTAGTTATGGTAGTTCAAAAGCTCAAACACTATTTTCTTGCTCATAAGGTCAACCTTATTGCTCGCATCAATCCCTTTAAGTTCCTTCTTGAGAAGACTATTTTGACTAATTGGTAAGGTCATTGGCAGAGCTTTCTTTCACAGTTTGATATCACTTATGTCCCCCGAAAGGTGATTAAGGGCTATGCCATTACCGAACACCTTACCCACCATCTTATACCCATCTTTGACCTGGTCCAGTCAAAGCTCCTGGATGATGAACTAATGTTGATCCGATCTTCTAATCTTTGGATATTATATTTTGACGAAGCTCTAAATTCACACTGTAGGGAAATAGGAATCATCTTTCTGTCACCCGAAGGTGTCACCATTCCAGTAACTATCAATATAGCTGAATATGAAACCTTGCTGGTCGGCCTGGAGGCCGGTCACTTCTATGGTGCCACCGAATTGAAGGTGATAGGTGATAGCCAACCGATTCTCGCACCAAGTCCTATCCAAATACCGAACTTCTCATTCAAACCTTAAACCTTACCAAGAACTCACCTCTTGCTACATCAAGTGTTTTTCAAATTCACCTTTGTCTATGTTCCTCGAGCTCAGAATATTCTTGCTGATGTCTTAGCCTCTTTAGCTTCATCTCTATCAATCCCACTAGGTAGGTAGGTGCGTACTATCCATGTACGTAGGAGGTCAATGCTGGCGATTAAGAATGGATGTTTTTTAAAGGTCAATGAGAGATTTGGCAAAAAAAATATGTAGAACAGAAAGAAGAGATTTCTTTGATTGTGTTGGAATAATTAGATGAGGGTGAGAAGCCTTAGTATGATGAGATTGCGAGGTATTGTCAAAATCAGACGTATCCGCCTAGATCCACTATAAAAAAATAAGGCCATCACAAGAGTATCCCACACAATCCTAGGAGAGGTGCTCTACAAGAGAAGCCTAAGCAGAATCTTACTAAGATGTGTTGATGAAGAAGAAGCAGAGTTGGTGCTGAAGGAAGCACATTCTGGGGTCAGCGGGGGTCATGTCAATGCTCAAGCTCTTGCCAAAAAGATCATCCCATAAGGGTATTATTGGCCAACCCTAGAAGAAGACTGCTTTATCTTTGTCCGACACTGTCAGTCTTGCCAACTCCATGCCGACAAGATTCATTCTCCAACATTTTTCCTTCACCCAATTCATGCCTCATGACCTTTCGCCAAGTGGGCTTTTGATATCATTGACCCTCTAAGTGATCTTAACTCCGAAGTGCGATCCAAATCATTCATTTTGACGACAACGGAGTACTTCACCAAGTGAGCAAAAGTGGAAGAGTTCGTGGAGATCATAGTATAAACATTGTGCTCCTTTAGCAAGTGCAACATCATCACCAGGTTCGAGATTCTCAGCGACATCATCACTGATAACATTCCACAATTTCTCTCTCAAGATCTGCACAATATTTGCAACATGTACCACATTACATTGCATCATTCATCTCCATACTACCCATAAGGCAATAACCAAGCAGAAAACACTAATAAAATCTTAATCAAGATTATCAAGAAAATCTAAGTTTAGCAACTTCATGGACTAGCCAAATAAGCTCGTAGATGTCTATGGGCTTATCGTACTTCTATGCGGACCCCCACTGGTCAAACTCCATATGCCCTTGCATACGGGATGGAAGCGGTGGTCCCATACGAAGTACTCTTTCTATCACTCTAAATTCAACTCAACAGGGACATCCCCATCGATGAGAGACAAGAATCTCTTCTTGCATTGCTTGAATTCTTGAATGAAAGAAGGTTGGCCACTGCCGAGTGTGTCCGAACTTATCAGAATAGATTAAAAAGGTTTTATCAAAAGAGGTAAGCCCTCTCAACCTTTATCACATTTCATTTTTTAGTCATTTAGTTATCCCACCTTGTTAATAAGGCTACCCCCCTTGACATACAAGCAAGACAAGATGATAAGAAGCAAGGGGATAAGCCATGGCACGTATGTTTCTAACACAAGTCAAAGAGGGGGGAAGTCTCACCAAATAGGTATGTTTCTAACCCTTACACTTGCTATTTTCATTTTATTATTATCATTTACCATTTTAAGAGGCTTCCGCCCCTTGACAAATTTGCAAGGGGACAAGATAGAATGTGATGCTAACCAGCCTTTTGAGTGATGTCAAGTAAGAAAAAGTGGTTCAAATAACTCGGAAGCGAACAAAGGTCTGAATACATCATCAGGTGATACAACAAGCAAGAGATAGGGTAGCTACAACAAAAGAATAGCTGGGTCTACTACAAATGTCAAGGACCACTACCACTTACTCCAAGAGATCGACCAAGTGGAGGAGGCATGGAAGCCGTGTTTGCTAGTGCCGCTGCAGCCGCCTCATTTCGGCGAAGCTCAGAAGAAGTGGCCAAGAACGTAGTGGCACCACTCATGTGGCTCTGACTCTGCCCCTGTTGGCTCTGGCCATGGTGGCTCTGACAACAATGGGCGCCACTCCTGTGTGTCGCTCTGGTGGGAACTACTATGATGGGTATGGCTCTGGCTCGACTGAGTGGGAACACCCTGATGATAAACTTGCAATGTCGCCTCTGCCGTTGCCAAGCGAACCTGCGACTGCAGGTGCATCTGCTTCAAGAACTGCATGGCTTGACTGTATTGATGGTCCATCTCATGCATGGCCCTATCATGCTAAAGACGGAGCTCCGAGATGACCATCTGTGATCAAAGGTCAGCCGAGGCAGACTGACATGTCTCCACCTCAGTCTTCAAAGATTGGATGCGAGTGGATGAGAAAGCAACAGCGTTCTGAAGCTCAGCAACCTGAGAAGGAAAAGGAACAACATGAGCCAAGAAGATCAAAGATTAGAAAAAAGATTCAATCAAGGATACCTCTGTTTCCTTGGTCTCCAGGGTCTCCTTCACCTTGACCAAGTGCTGATGAAGCTTGGCTACTTTCCCCCTCGACAAGAAAGGAGGAGAACCCTCAACACGGGCCTTGCGCTGAAAGCATAGAAAAGAGAACATGTCAAAGTCAGACAAGTAGTGCAACAAACAAAAAAGGCAGTCAAGGTTAATATTTACCTCAGCCACCTCTTTCCATAAACCTACAATCTCCAACCTTTGGCGCAGCAACAGAGCCCAAGCTTCTTGAAATATCGCAAAGGTTAGTAGTAGTAACAGTGTAGAGTATGGCTAGAAGCAAGAAGGTTGTTACTCGTCCCTCGGGGATGAACAAGTGGCCATAGGCCTTCTCATAGTGGCGAAGGTAGTCTAAACTATCCTCTACCCAACTGATGACTACCTCGTTGCTCTCTTACCAGAGTGTAATGGAAGCTTGGTACCTCACAACCCAGTCCATCGGGAGGATCAGACATCGGTGCAGGCCCTGACGGGCTGAAGATGGGAGGAGGCTCCAACTAGTCCTACTCCAGGTCCAGGGAACGCACCAAGAAGCAAAGCCAAAGGGTGCCAGCTCATTAACGCAAAGAAGATGAAGATCACGACCAAAGACCCGACCAAAACCAGTGATCCAAGGTTGAAGGTGGTCATCGGTCATGAGATAAGGCCGCTAACACACCTACATGGGAGGAGAAGCATAATTATTAATTTTATTCACTAGAAGATGAGTAACACATGAATCAAATATACCTCAGTGTGCGGGAAGCAGAATATCTAAGCGAGAATAGTTGCTAGCTGGCTCCAGTGCCCTCAGAAGGGCAGATAGGATCCCAACGAGCCATCAGTGGGAGGAGACCTAGGGAGGACTACTGTGTCTGGCCCAAGGAAAGTAAAGATAGCTCCAGACCTGCAAAAGGCATAGCTCGTCAGGCGACATATACAAGAATGAATAAAAAAGTACAAGCAAGGAAAAATGAGAGTCGCTAATGTCACCTGGAGAAAGAGAGAGAAGCAAGCAATGGAAATAGAACCGAACTCAAGCCGGAGCCCACAAAATAGGTGGGCAAGCATCGCTGCCTCCCACCCGTACGTGCCAACCTGCTCCAGATCAAAAAGCAAGAGAAGAAGCCACAAATGGATGCAGTCCATCTTTGAGCCAAGTAGAAGACACTCAAAGAAGAAGAGGAGAAAGTGACACAAGTCCACGCTTGCCTCCACAATGCCAGGTAAGCCAGTGAAAGCTGTCGTGGCCTGGCCAACCATACGGCAAAAGAAGTAGTCTTGGCTCTCACCCCAAACTCGCTCGGCAACTACCAAGCCCACCATCTCACCAACCTCTAGTCTGGTGATGGTGCGTAGACCCTCCTTGGGTCGAACTCGGGCTCATAGGTGAAGAGGGCCCATAACTCCTGTGAATAGTCGGAAGAGGTGGCGCATACCACCGGCCTACCATCAACATGGATACTGGTCATGTGTGCGACATCCTCCAAGGATGGCACCATGTGCCCCTAAAGAAAAAAGAAAACAAAGGAGTCTCATGACTCCCAGAGGACTTGCACTAGGGGTAGGTCCTCCCAGAAGGGGGTCACCCAGAGGAGGGGCTTGAACTCCATCTCCATCAACCGAACCTGCTGGAAGTCTGAAAGGCCTAGGTAAGCCGCATGCACAGGTCCCATGAGATCCGGGATTTCACCCGTGCCTGCAAGAAGTTCATTTCATTAGTTCATTCAATTTATTGCTGAAAGACAAAAGAACTAATCATAAGTGCAAGGCATAACATAATTTACCTCACAGTAGACTGAGAGGTAAAGCTCCTCGGACTCGGAGTCATGCTGATAGACATGCCCCGACATCTCTAGCATCTGCATCAAAAAGGGAAGTTAACAATAAATCATTTCATCTCATGAATAAATATATTTAATTAATTAACCAATTATTTAATTAATAAATAAAAAAATTGTGTGCTGAACACGCCTTCAAGGTGTGGGTGCAAGGCATGGCGGCCACGCCCTCAGATTGAGGACATGCTGGAATTTTTTCGCTTAGGTCGCTTGATACAGATTTCATCAATGTCAAAATCGGCATAGAAAATATGACCCAGATTCAGAAATTCAAGAATAGATGATGCAAACATGCTCTGAAAATACCTTTGCATAGCTTTATATGCTACAAATGGCTAAGATAATGTGCTCATTGCGTAGCCCCTGTCGAGAGCTTTGCAACGGTGCCCAAAACATGGAAAACGTACACCATAAGGCCAAAATCACAATTTTGCCCCCGACACTTTGGGACAAGTTGGGACTCTAACATGGAACTCCAACTTTATCACATTGTCAATGTTGGATAGAGCTAGGCAACGCTCAAAACGAATCGAAAATTCAACCACTGGATGGAAAGATATGCAAGGAATATCAAATCTGGCCAAAGTCCGTGCTAAATGACATCAAGGGCATAATGATCCGATCAACTCCTAGATCAACCCATGGGCTGGAAATTTTAATTTCTTAGTGCAAAACCTAGATTTCAGGAATATTTATGTATGAAAAATAAAATTTGGCCAATGGGAGAAGGTAATTGCACTCAATTACAATTTTTAGCATTATCGACGGTTAAGATCACACCAATCGGGTAAATCAGTAAAATCAAAGATCCAGAGCAATTTGGGAGATCTCAGCCACACATCTTGATGGATCACATTATCAATGGTCATAAAATATCATTTTATATTTGTTGGGATTAATTCAAGGTGTATTTAACTGATTCCAGTCAGGATTTACTGTATCCGTTGGATCGGGAGCACTTCGATCAAACCTGGGTTAAAATTAACCCAAATTGGACTAACCCAAGATGCATCTGGCCAAACTCAGATCTTTCGCACCTTCATTGAACATTTAATGCCCTGAAATATAGTATTTGGTGTGCCAACACCGTACAATGTAGGGGCAGGTGCGCCAGCTTCTCACCTCACACACACATGGCTAATGAGAAGTCTTCTTGCACTAGGACTCTCCCCAACTGACCTTTATCCATATCCCATATGAGCCTTATCATACAAGGCTTATCTTAACCATTAGATGGAAATGTTTTGGTCGAACTTCAACCCATTCCCACCTGCCATGTGCGCACACTCACCTAAAAGGTAGGAGCTAGTCCACCAGATTGCATCTTACATACACCACACCTTGGATGTCCTGCCCAATTAAAAGTTTTGTAAAAATGGGTCTTCAATCCTCTATAAAAAGGCCCCCATCTGGCCTTGGTCAGAGCTAGCTTAGCCCACCTGTGCACCAGCTCTGCTCTAGCCCATTCCTCTCTTTGATGCGCCCTCGACCCTACTCCAAGCCATCTTCTCCTTGATTGGACGTCTGCAGCAGCATGTCAGAAACCTCTCCAGCCCATTTGTGGTGCTCCAAATGAAAAGGAAGATGGAGAAATCTGCTCCCTCTTGTAGGTGCGCCAGCAACAGCCCATTCTGGGATACATCAACTTCAATAGCAAGTGCACCATCTTGGTGTGCCAATTCCAGCCCCATCCGCAGAAAGAAAAGAAGAATAAGAATAAGAAAAGATGGTCAGCCATTTTATCCTTAAATCTCTAACAATAATTGTTCCAAAAAGGTGAGGGAAGATGTAGTACTTTTTAGTTTTCTTCCTCCCCTCTTCTTTCTCTTCCCCTCGGCCTCCTCCTTGGCCATTCAAACACTCCAAAAAACCTAGCCATGCTGGTACTATTAAAGCCATGTTCGACCTCCCTATGTTGGCTCCATAAACATTCTTTTATCATCTCCTTTCGGCCCCTCATTTCAGACCTCTTTGCTGTCCATGTGTGCACAGCCCATAGGTCGCCTGTAAATAGCCCATTTGGTATCCCAAGCAACCCCATGTTGTTGCCTAACACAATGCTCCTTGTTGCCATCTCTCTAGTAGCCAATTAGGCTTCTGAACATGCTCCTAATCTGGCCATGTTCGACCATCCTTGCTGCCTAAGTGAACAGACTTCAGAAAATATCTAAATCAGGCCCCTCTGCTGGCCTTGAAATCAAGCCCCACTGATGGCTTTGAAACCAACACCTGTTTAACCCCTCTAATGGCCATCTAAACAGCACCCAATCAACCTTATTTCATTCTATACACAGTACCCTTACCCATTGAGGAGTATGGAGTGATGTCCCGGGCATTCTTGGATTCACAAGATGGGCCAAGTCTCCCCTGATCGGGCTCTTGATCCCTCGTTTTGGTTGAGGAAGAGGGTGATGTCCTGGGCATTCTTGAATCCATAGGATCGGCCAAGTCTCCCCCAGGCAGATTCTCAACTTTAATCAAGACAGCCACCTTTGTTTGGCCTTCTCCATTTATATCTTAATAAAACAGCCCCTTTGTGGCATTGAAATTCCCATTCCAATTCCCCTTGTGTAGTCCATCCAAGATTGGTCCTAAACTTACCCCTGGTGTAGTCCCCTTCTTAATCCTTCCAACCAGAATCTTAGGCGGTCCATTTTAGCCCTTATGAGGCACCATTTGACCATTGCTACAGCAGGGGTACAAGTGCAAAAAATGTTGAAAATAGGTGCTACAAACAAGTGCAAGAATCAAATTCTGCAGATAGTCCAAGCAAGCCATGCTGGCCAATGATATTGCAAGACAAGTCCTTGTGAGGACCGGGTTGGGAGTGATGGCCTGATCCCCCTTGGTTCACATGATGGGTCAAGGGCTTGAGAAGGTGGCTCTCAATTTCGGTCCACACAAGGTGTAAAACAGGCCAACCGGGCCATGAAGACATGAAGCTTGAATTGGGCCAACCGGGCCGACATGACATGAAGCCGGCCTTCTCAGGCCATAAATGAAGACCAGCCCATTGTGCTGATGAAGCTGGCCCATTAAGCCTTGGACATTTAAAAAACATTATTAACTAAATCTGAAGGCGAGATGCCAAAACTAAATAAGGAGATTCATACCACTTCGTGGGCTCTCCATAATTGGGCGGCTCATCCGACATGCACCGGAACACTAACCTGGGCGTAGGCATGGGACATGCTTCCCACTGCAAATGGACCCTTCCCACTACTTGGAAAGTCAAAAGACTATGCAATGTAGGACGGGTAAAAATTTCACATCAATCGGAAAATAAGGCAGCATGCTGCCAAAATTTTCTCGGTCAAGTGAGATTTTACACCAAGGGTAGGACTTTTTCACATTTACACCTTGACAACATTGAACATGACATAGGAACTTCCACATCTGATGTACATTGACATGGAATACTTTGAACATGAATATTTCAAGTGCCGAGTCATTTATGTGTGACCAGGCATCAACACTAGCCTGACAGACTGTATGTGATGTGAACCAAACAAAAGTTAACCAAATCTGAATATAACTTAATCATAAATAAAAATACATTCAAACCAAACCTAAAATACACCTATAGCAGGTCATTAAAACCTTAACATTCAACAAATATCATATTCAATACAATATGGAAAATAATTGATTCAATGCACTTAATTCATTAGAATTCATCTTTTTAAACAAGTAAAAGCAAAATGATTCCTAACCAACTGAAATGAACACATTAAAAACACATTAAAGCATATAGAATCCATCTTAAAACTATGAAATCAGATCATTAACAATCTCAAGATCAAACTTAATCAAGTGGAATCAAAATTCAAAATGTTTAAAAACATACCGAACACACCCAAATTGGTATTAAAACACCAACTGACATAAGAAAATAGCATAATAATGACTCAACTCATGTCATCTAAATATAAATAAGTCAAATTGTTTCAACACATCAAAAATTCAAAACTCAAATAAAATAAAACAAAATTCAACCAATTAAAATAAAAATAATCAAAACAAACCAAATCAAAACAAATAACATTCAAATCTAAGTCAAATTGAAATCTGAAGTTAACATTTCAAACTAAACTTAAATTAGCATTTCAAACCACATCAAAATCAATTTATAAATTAACATAAGTCAACTCCAAACAAACTCTAATCACATTTTTGTGTATCTCATCGAGCCTGAAAGGCTGGGGCCCTTAGTGTTCTTTACACATTGTCGATGTGCACGCTCTCGTCAAATAAGATCGCTATGGCAGTTAATCATGGGTGTTTGAGTGTTTGCTCGATGTAAATGAACATCGGATATTCACACCATTCGATGAAGAGAGGTCAAAAATATTTTCGGGGACTATCTAGTATTTTTTATGGTCTATCACTTATTTTACTAGAAAATTCGGGAACGATATTTCAACATTCAAGAAAAACAAATCTTTCAAACACTTTAAAAACAAAAGATTCCTGAGGTTCCCATAGCCCCTCTCTCAGTGGAGGGCGCGGTTAGCACGCCCTCCACCTGGAGGTGCAGTGGTCGCGCCCCCCAACCAAGGGCGCGGTGACTGCACCCCCAGGTTGAGGGTGTGGTCAACATCTGTGCGTTGACTAGAGCCGTTCAACCTCTAGATCTCTGTTTTCGCGATAAATCGACCAAATGAACTTGGAATCACGTAAAATTGGTATCAAATCGAAGAGTATGTCCTGATCTACATTTTTTGTTATAGGAGAACTAACCTTTGAAGGTGTCTCGAACTTCAAAAAAAAGATGTAATCAATGGAGCTTCTAGGCGAGGAGAGATAGTGTGCAAGATGAAATGAAGAAATTCCAGCCTCGAGGGGTATTTATAGAGCATAAAAATGAGAAAATAAGAGAAAATTGAAAAAATTATTCATGGTTTAGGAAATTGAGCTGATCGTGAAGCCACTAAAAGAATGTCGATCTGACACACAGTTTGCTCTGAAAAACTTTGTAAAGATAATTTCTTTTTTAATCTCCACCAAAAATCTCTCTTTTCACATAATATTGTACCTCTCAGGCTCTAAAATAGCTAGACATTTTCATGCTTTTTATCATTACTAACTAACATTTTTGGGGTGACAAGAGAATTTCTACGCACTCCTTATCCAAAAATGGTTAAAAATGTATTTTTCATGCCCGAAATTGACAAAAATGGTGAAAATTTTAGAAGATGCCATGTTGTTCAAAAAATTGAGCTGATCAAGGAGCCACTGAAAGAAAATTCATTGGACCCACGATTTCCTCTGAAAAATTAGTTAAAGAAAAAAGGCACTTTAAAACCAATAGAAAATACCTCATTTCATATTAATAAACATCCATAGGGTTGAGAAATAGCAAGGCATATTCATAATAATTATCAACACCTGTCTTTTAATTTTTTGAAACAAAATGAATTTCCATGGAATTTTTATTTAAACTTGCTATATAAAATTTATTATTTATTCAAACATAACCACAATTTGTCTCACAAGCAAAAGCAAGAAAGAAGACCTTCAAGAAAACAAATGTTTTAACTTAGAGATGTAATGGTGCTTTCGACCGGAGTCCTCCTTGATCAGAAGGCCCAGGCGGCACACCCGACTCGTCTCCCATAAGGCAACTACTGAAATTGCCTCCTCTTTGTTGTCTACAGAACCAAGTTGCCTACCCTTGATGGGTGGTAGGTGAGATAACTTGGGCAACTCGTAGCCAGGCATGCCGATTTGAGAATGGCAGCGGTGGGCGTTGTACAGCACAAGAGTAGAGCCAGTAATCAAGTGGAGATCCATGCCAGGCACAAAGCACACCTGGAGGTCCTTATGCATCATGGCAACTGGAGAGTGCAAGAAGTCAAAATGGTTCATAGAGACGAAGTGAGCATACCACTCTGGCCTCTTCTTAAATGAAGCACACCTATTAGCGACCTTCTTGCTAAAGCCAAGTGCAGTAGTGTATGGGACAAGGGGCTATGGCAGAAAAGCTATGGCCTGGTAGTCACCTCACAATCTGGATCAAACTTGACGTGGAGGTCAACCCAACAAGCCAACAGAAGAGCGCTGCCAAATGAAGGATAGACAACACAAGCTACGGACAGCCTGCAATATAAGAAGTCAAGACTAAGGGGCCAAGTCACGTGCAGTTGCAAATCCGCATATGCATGGCAGTTGATCTGGCTCCAGAAAGTCATCCACTATAGGAAATAGGAATACCGCAGCAAGGCAAGCCACAAATTCCTTCGCACCCCTGAGTATCCGATCCTCATCCAAACCAGGGTTGACAAAATAGAGATCGTCCAAACTACCAACGTCAGAACACTGATTCATTTGTCGGCAAGCAAAGAGCCTATCTGCCCAGCCTCGATGAAGTCCTTTAAGAAGGCCAAGCTAGAAAGCAACCCGAAAGGAATGAACATGTCAGTTGTATCATCTTTCCGAGTCTGAGGAAGACTAAGCAAAAGTTCTGCCTTCTCAAGCAGAACTATGCACTCGAAGCTGTCAAAGAGGAACATGTAGGTGTCAAGATGCCACAACTCGACCAAGTCCCCCATCAAGCCAAAGTCAAGAGAATATCCCGGATACTTCATGGCATGCACCAAGAGCCCCCATCAAACCCCAATCACAAAGAGTCACTTTGACTAACAGATCAAAGTGAGAAAAATATCGGCGTGGACCAGGAAAATTTGGGTAATCCTGCACCAAAATAGGAGGCAAGAGAAGAGTACATTGAGAAGAAAAAATAAAAAATGTGCGAAAGCTAAAATTGGCAGCAAACTCACCAACTTGGCGTCAATTTTGGCCTTCAAATGACCCGAGATGCTTAAAATACCTCTAACCATGCCAACACACTGTTTCTTCAAAGGAGGAGCCATCCTAGGTGCTGGTAAGACATTTTGGGCATCTTATAAGGTGTTTATATAGAGTGGATCAGTCCTAGTTCAAGCCGAAACCGGATCTGGATCAAAAATGGAAACTAGAAATAGACGTGCCCCCAAACTGGGGGTGCGGTGGCTGCGCCCTCATTTGACGTGCAAGCCACACCCCCAAACTGAGGGCATGGTGTCCGCACCCCTGGTTTGGGGGTGCATTGAGTTAATTTCAGCAAAATTTCACACAAAAATTTATAAAAATGAGAAATTTTGAGAAAAATTTTGATAAATTAAATTTGCTCATGTTTTGTCTTGATTAAGGCCAAGTGGACATCATTGTCCCCTCGAAACTAACGTTTCGATGAATGTCAGTAATCACTCATGGAGATGGAAGAATGGATATGAGAAACCCCCATGAAGTTCCGACTAACATATAAATCATTAGTCATATATCGTTACTTATGAATTAATGTTAAAGACCGTGAGTGAGAAGAAGACTAGACCTGAGATCCCCTTCATCAAACACTACGATGGCCAGGTCATTCTTCATGCTCATGGATAAGCCAAAATTGTGCAGTGAGGGACAATGGTTCCCGATTGGGTATCCTAACCTCACAAACAATCTATATCTTCAACTAATTGTTAAGCAAGTATCTCATCATGATCATCATCTCTTTCTCAGAATCTCACTTGGTACATTTACCCCAATTATGATCTTTTCAATATCCCACCATGTTCTTTAGTCCCACCGTGTCCATCATCTATCATAATCACTTTGTGTCCCTCAACATCTTTCATTTCTATCCCATCATGGCCGTTGCAACACTTTCTTGCTATTCATCCCACCGTGGCAGTCACTCATTCCACCAAGGGCCTCCATTTTCCTCATAACCCTTACACTACCATTGTTCTCACAGTCTATTGATTGAGATTTGGGATTTGCCTTTTGGAATCTGAGGTCATTCCATTTTGAATTAAAATCATGTCTTTTAGAAAAAAATTCTAAGAGCCTAAATATGCTCGATTGGTATTTTTATTTTTGCAAAAACAAATCTTTTTTAAAAATCTAGCCCATCACAGTACAAGAACACCGCAAAGATCAGGTTGCTAGTTGATGATGAACCTACAAACTCATGATCCGGGGACTCCCCACTGCATTGGGGTTGGCTAATCTTTTCTCGTGCCCGTGGCACATCTCTTACCAATCAGACATAGGAAGACTTGATGAAACGTAGCAATAACCCAAGGAACCTAAGGAGATGTGCTTTGCCGAATTTTGTCGAGGAAGCATGTCTATCTACACCTTGATGCCAATTTTTCAATCCATCACTATTTCACTCCACTACATTCCACTACAATTCATTTCACTTCGCTAAATTTCTTTACATTTCATTTCACTACACTACATACCATTCCTTTGCAAACCAACATCAAGGTGAGGCAAGTTGTAGCCATGCCAATTTGGCCTTATTTGGAACTTAAGACACTGATTGTTATCTGATTGGCAATACTTTTTATCTGATTGTTATCCTATCAAAATCACCTTGTGGAGATGAGTTGAGTACGTCAGTGGAGAACCACGTGAACTGAGAATGGACCAAAGATTTTCGAGCAAGGTCGTAACCTTCAAGCGAGAGCCACACGTTAATCATGGAAACACAAAGCATGCTCAATGACCGACCCTTAATAATCCAAAATTGAAGGTCACATAAGTCCCATGTGAATTCCATAACATATTGGTTTCCGACAGATCTTTTCGACAGTCACACGTCTATGTCGACTTTTATCATGACTTTTCAATCAGTACGATCACAGCCATCTCAGACCATGTGTTATATCTTTTTGATCATCACAGGTCTTTCCTTGCCTTTCAGGTCAACCTTGGCCATTTATTATCACCAATCGGTGCCATACAGTTATTTTGGTCGATTCTATGGTTTCCTGGTGATTCCGGGCTTTTTGATGTTCATTTCGCATAAACCAGGTAATTCCCAGCTTTTTCTTTGATTTTGAGTTTATCAGATCACACCAAACTTGTTTGGTCATTGTTTTAAGTTATCTTGAGTTGACCCTCAACTTTTTGATAGAAATCGTGCCTTTTCGGATCATCGCTCCGGCCTTCGGCATCACCGGAATCATAAATCAGATGTTAAAGTACCATATAAAATTCTTGGGATGTGAACCATCTAGTTTATCAATTTAGGGAGCTACGTCTCTGAGTCCTCTGTCATACGCAACAAGCGGAAGTCGAAACAGACGTCCCATTTGCAAGTTACGACTCACGAATGAAGTGCGCATAGGAGAGAGAGAGTTGAGCACGCCCCCAAATTGGGGGTGCAGTCTGCACGCCCTCAGTCCAAGGGTGAGGTCAGCACACCCCCGGACTGGGGGCACATCCAGTTCCGAAAACTAAAACTTACCTCTCTTTCCAACTTTCCAAACTGAATTTAAGAACTTTCCACCTCGAAAATCGATTATTTTGGCCGCGCCCCCATGTCAGGGGCGCGTCCATTTTAGTAATCCAATTGTTAACAAATTTCTAGAAATTCGATCGAGTTTCGGCATTGAAGCGCTGGATGCGCTCTCTCGGTGAGGGTGCGCCCTCAGTCTGAGGGTGTAGCCTACGTGCCCCCAACCCAGGGTCACATCCAGTTTCTTTCCTAATTTTGCGCCGGGTCTGTGTCTCCTATAAATTGAAGGCCATTCTTAACAACAACGCTTGAACCATGACATCTGGAGATCATCCTCATCTTTCTCTACTCCATTCCAAGCTCTCTCCCACGTTCTACTCTGATCCGGTGTTGAGAAATTGAACCCGAAGAAAGAAGGCCCGATCGGCACTCTCAACATTGACTGTCTTCATCACCCTACATTAATTTCTCGGTTTGCTTGATACTAAAGTCTTCGACATAAGAAATCTTCTACTCTAAGTCCTCATCCATTTTCAACAAATGGTGCTCGATTATGACATGTCGCTTTCAACAAACGGTGCTCGATCATTGAAAATATGAGATGCATATCTAGTATCTAATACCCATGATGTGCATTTGTAATGACAAAGATACCTAAAGCTTCTCTAAGCTTTGCATTTGCTTTCTCTACAAGGTATAATTTGTAGTTTCTTTTCTAGTGTCCATCCATATGGTAGTGAAAACATTGTCTCTTGTCCTTTTTGAACTCTTCCTTCTAGATTATTATGTGTCGGGTTGGCAACTGGTTGCCACAATAGGAGATGGATGTGTGTGTGGTTTCCAAGAGCTGAGTTCTCTAAAGGTAAAGAGAAGAGAAAAATACTAATGATAAGAGGAAATGACTGTGTGTACCTTAGCAAATAGAATGTGCTTGGAAGACTATGGTGTCTATCTTTCCTCTTCTCAACTGGCCAAGAAGAACATGCTTAAAGCGGCGATCTATTGTACCTACAAAACCAAATAAGCCAAGCAAGTAAGTGAAAGAGAATTAGAACAAAAGATGTGTAGCATCTTGCAAAAGAAATAAATTGAAACCACAAAAGGAGTTAGACTAACCGTATTGGGAATGACTCCCAACCCTCCTTTATTATATCTTTGGAGATGAAAATGAGATGATACTAGACTAAAAACATGCATGCAAACATAGAATTTTAAAGTAAGACAAAGACTGAAAACAAAAGGGATGAAAAGTTGTGAGGAAAGAAAAATGGGTTTAGGCTCCAAGGCTAGTTCTTCAGGTCTCCAAACATCCCTACGTTAGTGATGCTAGGCATCCCAGTGGATGCATTGTCTAGCATCCCTGAGGGCATGCCGTCAAGTACTCCAGTGTTTGGTTTGTGCTCAAACAATCCCGCAACCTCTCCAGATGATCTTCAAGATTTGCTTGAGACCCCAAGAAAGACCTCCTGAACATGGGTTGATAGTGCCCTTTGAATGTAAGAGCTACGTAGATGATAATAGTGAAAAGATGGTAGGGAACATTGATGATGTTCTTGGTGGTGGAAGGAGTAGGAGCTCTTAAATGCTCTTGGCAATAGAATTTTAAAGTGAGGAGCCTTGGGATCTCTCTTTAACTTTCTAGAACCGTGAAACTATTTTCCAACCCTACAAATGTGGTTAGGGGTTGTTTTTTATGGATCCAAGGGCAAGGGCATGTTAGACATAAATTGATAGTGTCAGACGGGGACATAACATTTTGTTGCCTAGGATGTTAGATGTCCCAGCACTAGGGATGTCTAGCAGTCCATAAATACCCTTAAATGCGGTGTGCCAAAAGCGAGCGCATGTGTCGACCACCGCTAATATAGTACCTTACGTCTCGACGATGGGATCTCACCATACTATGCATCCTCTAATTGCGGGTCAAGTCTGTGCAACTCGGGGGCCACTTCAGTCAGGTCGTATGCTACAGTACCTGACATTCAGGTCAATGGGACATTTTCATACCTTATCAGCATTAAATGTCCACCTATCATGGCCAGAGCTATCAGGTTTACATGAGAATTTGGTAATGTGCTCCCAATCCAACAAACATCGTTAATTCTAGCCGGATTAATTAAATACACTGTGAATTGGTCCGAAAAAATCTGTAATGTGCCTTGGTGAATGTTCATCTTGTGCTCTATCAAGATGTATGGCCAAGATCTACTGAATTGATTTTGCCAATTCCCTTGATCAATACAATCTCGACCGTTAATAATATCAAAAATGTAATTGAGTACAATTAAATTGTCTTGTTGGCCAAATTTTACTTTTGATGCATCAATATTCCTAAGACTGAAGTCATGGACCGGTAAATTGAAATATTCAGTTTGTAGGCTGCTCTAGAAATTGTTTGGACCATCATGCCCCTGATGTAACAAGGTACAAACTTTTACCCATATTTGATAATTTCTAAATAACTTTCCAACTTGTGGTCAGATTTTTGATCCATTTCAAGTGTTGTCCAGCACTATATTGTATTGGCAATGTGGTGGATTTGGATCTTTCCAATAGAGTCCTAATTTTTCTCAAAGTGTCGAGGGCAAAATAGTCATTTCAGCCCTCCAATGTCCATTTTCTATGTTTTGGGCACCATTGCGAAGTTCTTAACTGGGGCTATGCAATGAACTCATTGTCTTGAACATTTAGAACTTTTTAAGTCATGTTGAGACATTTCTAAGCTTGTTTGTACCATCTAATCCTTGTTTTACCAAATTTGGGTCAAATTTCCAAATTAACTTCGGCATTGCTCAAATATGAATTGAGTGAGCTAAACGGAAATAATTGGCGCCAACACATTGCCTTTAAAAATAATATGGAGATAAATTATTTTATTTGATGCAATACCTATCGTAAAGGTTATGTAGTAGCTCTTAAGAAACAAATTGTGACACATTGTCAGTGATGATGTTGTTGGGGATCCCGAATCTGGCAATAATGTTGCATCTAATGTAGATGTAAACCATTGATGCTTTGATTTCTACAGATGCCTCTACTTCTGCCCACTTGGTGAGGTACTTTATGGCTGTCAAGATAAAGGGATCGTGTCGGTGAAGTTTAAGTTACCAAGGGTTCCAATGATATCAAATGCATACATGGCGAAGGGCCAAGGTGGGTGAAATGGATGGAGGGAAGAGGTAGGTGAGTGAATTTTATTGACATGAAGTTGGCATTGATGACAATGCCAGACAAAGATTGAGCAATCTTCTTCTAGAGTATGCCAATAGCATCCTTGCCGAATGATTCTTTTGGTGAGGGCTTGACCATTGACATGGCCTATATATACCCTAGAATGTCCCTCCTTAAGCACCAACTAGTCTTCATCTTCATCTACACATCTTAAAAACACCCAAGTTAGGCTTCTTTTGAAAAATATTCTTTCTAGTACAACATATTTTTGGGAGACCCTTCTAATTGTCTTTCTCTCAATGGTAATTGATTTTAGTGGAAAGGATTGATCCTTTCAAAACTAGGCAATTTCAAAATACCATGGTTTTTCTTCTTCCTCATGCAACTCTTCTACTTCAATTACTGCCAATTCTTCTCTTTACTCTAGGTATTCCTTCTTCTCAAACTTCTTCCTAACCTTAAAAAAGTAGGCAACTTGAGTGGTAGGCATTGTTTGCTAAATAAAATTGTCTTTCTTGATTCACTAAGTGAAATTGATAATGATGATGCCAAAGATGCTAAGGAATCAACAAGAATGTTCTAAGCATGAGGGACATGGACAAACTCAAGCTTGGAGAAGTGTTTGATGAAATAGGAGGGGGGCACTTGTTATGGCCTAAGTCCAGGATGAGAGGTTCCATAACGAGCTAGAACTTGGTGAAGGATCACATCACCTATCACCCTAAGCTTAGTGGCACTGTGGCGGTGAGCAACTCTCAATCCAGCTAACAAGTCCCTATACTCGGCTATGTTGTTTGTCATGAGGAAGCCAAGTTGGAAGACTTGAGGAATGGTGATGCCTTCGGGAGATAGCAAGATGATCCTGATACCCCTCCCCTGAGATATTAAGGGCTCTATCAAAGTGTAATGTCTACAAATCTGGGGTCTGGAAGGACATCAATACTTCGACGGGCAAATTAATTCGAATAGGGTTGAAGATTGGAATGGGAGGGTGGGCTAGATGTTCGATGATGGCATACCCCTTGATTGATTTCTGCTAGACATAGATGATATCAAATTGAAAAAGAAAACTTTGCTAATGAGCTAGCCGATTTGTTAGGATGGATTTTTCAAGAAGGAACTTGATTGGATTCATTTAAACAATAAGATGGACCTCGGAGCCAAGAAATAGTATTTGAAGTTTTACACCGCCCAAATGAGAGTGGCACAAGTTTTCTTCATAGTGATGTATTTGAGCTCACAAGGGTCAAAGATCTTGGAGAGATTGTAGGCAGCCCATTCTTCTCCTTCTTCATCTACTTGTGCCAACACTACCCTTAAGGATTCCACCTTTGAGAATGTTTCAAGATGAACTACCGAATAAATTGTAGCCTTCCAATTAGTCTTCTGAGCTCTTTCAAATTATAGGGTGGGGGTAGAATGGTAATTGCCCAAGCCTTGTTTAGATCAATCTCAATTCCTCTTTTGTTGTTGATGAACCCTAACAATTTTCTTGTTGAAACTTCAAACACACATTACTTAGGGTTCATTTTGAGCTTTTAAACCCTAACTCTTTGTAAAACCTTCCTTAGGGTTTCTGGTTGATCATCTAGAGTTTGAGATTTTACCACCAAATCATACACACATACTTCTACAAATTTATTCATCATGTCATAAAATATAACTATCATAGCTTTTTGATAAGTTGCACCAGCATTCTTTAAATCAAATGGCATGACTACATAACACTATGTGCCCCAAGGTGTGGTTAAAGAGGTCTTTTCTTGATCTTCTTTAGCCAACCAGATTTGATTATACCCCAAGTACCCATCCATAAATGAGAGAGCTTCATATCTAGTTGTGTTGTTGATCAGCACATCAGTGTGAGGAAGTGGAAAATCATCCTTAGGACATGCCTTGTTTAGGTCCCTGAAATCAATGCAAATATGGATTTTGCCATCTTTCTTCATTACTGGGACTATATTTGCCACCCATTGAGGATAGAGAATGACTCTAATGAATTTTGCTTGATGCAACTTATCGACCTCTTTTTTCATTTTCAAGGCTACGTTTGGGTGGGATCTTCTGAACTTTTGTTTTATCGAGCTAACTCCATTCTTAAGAATCAAACGATGTTCGACCAATGAATAGTCCAAACCCAGCATATCTTGATAAGTTCAAGCAAAGGCATCCTTGTGATCTTGCAACACTCTTATGAGATTCTATTCCTACATATGGGTAAGATTAACACTAATGAGGACAATTATAATCTTCTGGTGTACTGAGATTAGGTTCTTTAGTTGGTACGTCTATGGTGGCCAATGGCTCTTTAATCTCTTGATTACGGATGCATATCTGTCAGCCACATCCTCTTCTTCATCTTCAGACTCAGAATCCTTCTTAGTTGTAACCTTGTATACCCTAAAGGCATATCAACATCATTATTGTCCTCGTACCAAATTTTTTCTATCAATAGAGGGTTTTCCATAAAACCTAGCATCCTAGAACATTCTGAAGTCACCCTGGCTAATTGATATAAATATTAGTTTGGGACTCTTTTACCTCTTTTCTTATGTGATGCTAAATCTAAAGGTGGAGAAACAAAAATTAAAGGAGAAGTGGTATTCACAGGTGATGGGGGACATAATAGGTCACTCAATCTTCTCAAGGTGGTGGTAGAACGACCTTCTGGGAAAAATAGAGATGTCTTCTCAACTGTCTAATGCATGATGAGGTGGATTTTTTTGGGGTGTCAATCATGGAGATTGACCCGATTTTGGGTGCCTAAATGGCATGGAAGGATAAGGAGGTGAAAAACTCAGATAGATCCATGGGAGCATGGTCGAAATCAAGAGTGATCATGATTTACGGAGACTATGATGGCATTGGACCAGAGGTTAGATTGATGGCTATGGATGTGAAAGCCTATAGAAGAATTGAATGTAGTGGGCTAGTGGGCTTGATAGAGATGGTGTTGGAAGGGTGTGTGGACCCGATTGGAGTTGATAGTGATGGGTGCATGACCTGCTTACTAAAAGGAAATTGATGCCCGTGGCAGAGGCTCAGTAGAATGGGTGAATGAACCCCAGAGAATGTGAAATTGAGGGAAGGCCCTCAAGGGATGGGTTGATAATGGAAATGGATTTTCTTGGCAGATTGATCCTTGCATGTTATGGTCAAATTGGCCCCTTTTCCGGTCTCTCATTCGTGTCTTCTTTATTGGCTTGATAATGAATGTAATGAAAGGTTAAATTCTTTCTCACCTTCACTAATTTTCTGTTACTTTTTGGGGCCTTGTGTTGTTGTCATTGATGTAGCTTGGTCCCTCTTCATAAATTTGAATCATTACACCTTTGAGAAAGTACTCAAAAAGATTTCTTTTTTGTGGCCCCTGCTCAAACTTTTTGCTACTCTAGCTAGTTTTATAGTATCCAAGCCCCACTTTTGTCTTCTGATGAGGTGGCTTGATGGGCTCATTGATCCCCTATAAAAACTTTCCAAGCCCCTGCGATTCTTGATAGCTCAACATCTTCATAATATGCCATCCAACAGGCACCTCAACACTCTTTTTTCCTTGCTAAATTTGCCTTGATGGTTTGCCGTCCTCTGGTAGTTACAATAAAGTCAACACTAGCAGATTTGGGATTCATGGAGAAGTCGGTGGTGATGCAGGGCTTACATAGCTTGTTACCTTAATGATTTTCCCCTTGTTAGGAAAAGTTGATACATTGGTGATTTGTGGACACCATAGCTTCAAGCGCTTCTAGGCATGGGTGTCTCAAGATAGCCTTATAAGTTGGATCCATTTCCAACACATGAAATTTGGTCATGACGGTCTTGGGACCTAACTTGACATCCAACATAATAGTGACATGAGCGGGCCTTTTGAGGTTATCAAATGCTATCACGGTGATGCTAGAGGGCTTGACCTCTTCAACTAAAATGCCACAGATGGTCAAGGTTTCAAGTGGCATAATATTTAAAGAAGCACTAATATCTACTAGACAATCAGCAATTATCATTCCATTTATGCCAATTATTAAACAAAGGGTTCATCCTCATGCTTCAGAGGCTATCAGCTCTTCATTAGTGAATGTGAGGGCAGGATGTTCTCTCCTTGGTGTCAAGATAGTAGTGATCTTTTTTGGGGGTAAGCCCTCATGCACCATCACCCATTGAAGATACTGCTACAAAACTACTTGGTGCATTTTAGATTTCTTGATCAATTCTAGAATGGAAATCTGAGTCAATGTCTTGTCTAGATGCTTCAACAAGTCATATGATGTGACTAGCATGGACTCTTCAATTAGTTCTTCTTCTAGTTCTTGAGATGCACTAGTCTGGAGGAATACCCGATAAAACATGTGCTTTCTTTGTAAGACTGTGGAAAGTTGAGGTTTAGGTGGTTGAGAAGGGGCTATGGTTATGCTTGGTTGTGAGAAAATAAGCATTGGATTGGTGTCAACAGGTGGACTGGGTTCAGTATGTTGTGGGGCTTCTTAGGGTTGAATGATGATTGGGGGTAGCAGTGTAAGCTGAGGTGGTGCTGATTAGATAATGGGACCAAGGGGAAGTGTTGATGGCATGACTAGGGTACACTCGGTCAAATTAAGGTCTTATCGGGATATAACGGTGTAGTGGGAGGCCTTATGATTGAAGGAAGGTTAGGGTTAGCAGAAGATCAGGGTATGGTGAGTAAAACTTGATTATCGATGACGGATGGGGACAGTCTATTTGGAAGGTTGGCACAGGGTTTTTAACTTGCCAATTTTGTACACATACTCAAGAGTCTATAAAAGAAGTCAAAACGTGATTAACCAGGTGGACAATGGCTGATGGTGCAGGTGCATGTGTTGGCAAAGGGTTCTGTATTACTCCCAAACTGTGATCTACTTGTTGTTGTAGCCTTTGTTGCACTAGCGGGGCATGAGCCTTGAGTAATTTAATATATTCCCCCATTTGTGTCCAATCTATACTACCCTATTCATTTAGATCATGAATGTAATCCCTAAACTAAAAACAATTTTCTATTGTGTGTTTGGGATATCTATGATATATGCAATATTTTTCCATGTTTTTTGTCCCTAGCCAAGTGATATTCTCCCTCGGGAGAGTTATTTGCTAAGATGCCATTAGGGCATTGGAGATGTCGGTAAGGGGATAAGGCAAGGGAGGGTAGTGTTTTCTCTTGGTCCTAACCTCCTTTGGGCATAGGCACTTGGTGGTGGGGCTTGATGATAGTTGGCTGGCTATCTGGGTTGTTGTTGGTGAGGTTGGTGATTTATCAGATGTTGGAAATCATATTTTCATTGTTTACCACCCTTCAGTCATTGGGCCAACATTGGTGTAGGTGGCTTTCTTAAAGACTTAGGGCTTTAGATCATAGAGGTTCATCAAGAGTTTGTCCTGAGTTGGGTCTAAATATATATGGCCCTTTCATATAGCTTAGTCATATTCCCTAGATGATGCATGAAAAGTATATTCCTCAATGCTAGGGTTGCATTGGCTATGATCATCTTGACTTGTTCAACCTCTGTTAGCATGGCCCTCCATCTGTCAGCATACCTCATAAAATCTTTCTCTGCCTTCATCCTCTCTAATCATAGATCAGTGATTGAATAACTATGGCTTATTATGTCTCCGTACCTTTGCAAAAAGTTAGCTTTAACCATGCCAAAGTCACCATCCTCAAAGGGATCGAACGAGTAAAACCATTCAAGGGCATTCCCTGCCAAAGATCTTCAGAGGAGGTACGCAAGGGCTTGCTAATCATGCCAAGCTGATGATTCATAAAGAAAGTCTTTGATGTGAATGTAAGAGTTACCAGTGTCATTGTAACAACGAAATAACGACAATTCAGAAGGAGGAACATGAAGAATTGGGAGAGAAGAGAGAGAAGCATCGAGCACCAACCTAGTATTAATTAGGCGGTAAAGCTCCTTGTATTTCTCTTTGAGCTTATTGAATGTCATGATGTTAATGATCAATTCTATGATAATCGATGGAGGAGGCACATGGGTGGATGCTGGAGGTGTTGGATTTTGAGGGGGGGAATAGTGACTCTAGGTGGCGAGTGCATAGAGGGGTGTGCCATGGGATGAGAAAGATGATTGAACAAATAGACTAAGGGCCTTGAGGACCCAACAAGGTTGGGGTCTAGGTGGTTAAGATTTACCACTGGGAAGGAAAAATCATGGGCAATGGTTCTAGTGTGGAGTGACCAAGCTATACCACTTCATGTAGGTAGCCCATGGATCACAGAGTGGAGATATGAGAAATACCCTCTAGTTGGAGGTGATTGACGAGAGATTTGCCTCAAAGGGTGGTATGTAAAGCTTGATCATGGTTGGCATGTAACAGAGCCTCTTGAAGGGAAGGTAGATTAAGAGAGGGTATAAGGGGCCCTAGCGGCCTCACATGCTATTTCAGGGTCATGAATGGTGTATGCATGACCAAGAGCAACCTCGACATGGACCGGTTAGGCCTCTTGCAAGTCATGGTGCTGTCGATTCTGAAAATTCGATGGGGTCCTCTCCTTTTCTGGGAAGTCTGTGAACCCAGATTGTCACCTCAAGAGGGGATGAGAAAAGAAAGGAATAAAACATCGGAAAGCAACTCTCACCTCGGTCCCACACTCACATTGATCACCTGGGAGGAGTATGAGAAGAAAGAAATGTGGTTTCTAGGAACCGTGGGTTCCTATTTATAGAATTAAAATGACCGTGTGTACCTTAGCGTGAAGAATGTGAGTTTTAAGCTTCTCCTTCTTCGGCCGGCCGATGAAGAAGAGTCCTCAATGTAGTGGGTGCTTGATCTTCTGTGCAACTAGACAAATAAACAAGTGAAAGAGACTATTAGAACTAAACAAAGTGTAGTATTTGTAAAAAAAATAACATAAAACACACAACTGACAAAGAACTGACCGGATTCGGGTTATCTCTAACCCCTTTTTTATTTTTGGAATAACAGACTATAAGTAATAAAAAAATTGTAAACAATTGATAGGAGGATGTAGAATCATGAAACAAAGAGGTAGGAAAAGGAACAGAAAGATTATGAGTTGAATAGAGAAAGATATAGCCAAATCTGGGTTGTCAAAAAAGCCGAGCAGCAGTCCAGGATCTACTAGGCGCGACTTTGCTTCTGCGCTCGTCAAGACTAGCCCCGACCTCAGAATCAAATGCCGTTGATTGAAAACTCAAGAATATTTTGAGATGAAGAACTTTGATGAAGAGAGCTCTTGCATCAGACGTCCACACACTGCTGTAGAGGCCGAAGAAGAGAGACCTGGCAGATCACCTGCAGAACAGCCTTCCTCTCTCTTGAACCGACTTTTCTCTCTCTAAAAACTCGAAATTATCTCTCTAAAAATCACAAAATCAATGAAGGAGGGGGTTTGGATCTCTTTAGATGCCTGGGGGGTCGTGCCCCTGCCTTTGGAACGACCAGAATCAGAGTCAATTTATAGGAGAACGAACAGTCCTATCCAGACTAAAAAACAGGCACATTGCGCCCTACCCCAGGGCGCATGCGCCCTGGTGCAGGGTGCATGCGCCGTGCCCCACTGAGGGGCGCATGCGCCCCCTGGAAGGGGCACATCCCATCTTGTCTGAAAAAATCGATCTTATCCGCTCGATCTGTTCAGTGGTAGAGTCCCGGTGAAAAACTGGGTCCCTCGTGCCTCCAAGGTAGAACGCATGTGCCCTCAAGTGAGGGCATAAGGTCACGTGTCTCACTGGTGGGGTGCATGGGCACGTGCCCTGGGTCCCGGACGCATGTGACCAGAAACCCGGGCGCATGGGACTATTTTTGCGTGTCCTTCTTCCGGAAGCCATTGCGAACACTCCCGAACTCGGAATTCGACGCCGTTTGTTGCGTTGAAAAGATAACAGACCGAAAAAGCTTTCTATAGAATTGGATCAGCCATACCACCATCCAAAACTTCAGAATTTTGTCCGGAAGTTAGGGTAGTGAACAGAAGATTCGATACAGGTCAAAATGACTCCGACGGCAAACCGGAAAGGCACGGTATGCAACAAAACTTGTCCGGGGTGTGAATATGACCATAACCTTCAATGCATAATCATTAGGAATTAGTCATTAAGATAATTTCCGTGTTTACACGATTTATGTGTGGCTTTCGCTTGGAAATTATGGCTTTTGCGGAAAACTTCGGAAAACATCCGATTTCGTTCGGCGAGGCTCCAAATCAACTTTAAAAGGCCCGGCATCATTATAAGGTCAATCGCACATGTTACCCTATAAAACATGAGTTTTATGCTCTGAATTAGGCGAATTTGGCGTGTCTACAGCTTGCCTCGCCTTGATGTCGGCTTTGTAAGGGAATGGCATGTAATGAAACGGAGTGATTCGTAGTGAACTGTAATGGAATGCAAGTGAGTGTAGATAAATGTAGCAGAATGGAATGGTGATGGACTGAAAAGGTGGCATCAAGGTGTAGATATAGACACGCTTATCTACCTGATCCAGCAAAATGAATCTCTCTGAGTATTCTATATCGCTTTCATGTTCTATCAAAACCTCATATAATTGACTGGTAAAAGACATGCCCTTGGCACGAGAGATGAAAAAGTAAATGATAAAGGATAAAAGGATGTAGCCAACCCTCAGCGTGGTGAGGAGTCCTCGAATTCGTAGGTTCATCATCAGCCAGCAACCCGAACTTTGCGGTGTTCTTGTATTGTGATGGGCTAAAGTTTTTAAAAGAGAAGTTGATCTTAAAATGAAAAGAATACCAATCCATCATATTTGGAATCTCAAGTTCATTCAAGTTTCACCAAAATACTCAGTTTAATTCTGAGTGGAATAATCTTAAATTTTAAAAGGGTTCGTTTAAGCATAACAAAATTGCTCGGGTATCGTGAAAACCGTGAATCATGCTCTGGTAGAAAACCGAGTATTCGGAAAACGACAAAACAGACTTAAGCCATAGTGAGATTGAAAGATAATGGTGGGACTAACATAGAATGAAGGGAAAGAATAAACAATGGCATGACAATTGCTATGACACGGTGGGTAAAATAAAAGACATGGTGGGATAAAAGAAAGGAAAGAATAAAATATGGTGGAATAAAAAGAAAGGAATAAAACATGAAGAGATAAAATTGGTAATGATAAGAATAAAAAAGGAGATGGATGTGAAAACATAGAAAATTATGTAGAAAATAGTTGAAGATATAGATTGTCTATTGGAGGTCATGACACCCGATTAGGAACCATCGTCCCTCCAATGTTCAATTTTGGCTTATCCGTGAGTGTGAAGAAATGACCAAACCGTCGTAGATTTTGTTGAAGGGGACCTCGGGCCCAGTCATTTTCACTCTCAAGGTCTTCAACATTAATGCATATAATATGTATCAAATGGCCCTAATATAACTAGGTGACAAATGGTAAAGGTGATGTGAAGTGCAAAATGGAGTGTTGGTGATGATGTGAGATTGATGTGAAGCTGAGTGAAGTCTTCAGGCGTGGTCTATCAACTTGCATCGACCGCCTGATTCATCAGCGCCATGATAATATTTGACTAGGTTGCGCTCCCTTTCTTTACGTCGCAGAGCTGGCATGACGTTCCTTCCGGAACACCGATCTCACCAATTCACCTGTTGGACTTAAAAGGTTGCCTGCACACTTCTGGTTAATACCCAACAGACAGAATTGTCATATGAAGCAGATTGTTCCTGAAATGATCAACTGAAGATTTTACTATTAGAACCATCATTTTTATGTCAAAAAAATGTTTTCGATGATGGTTCCTTTAGCAAAAATGTCACTTTTAACATTATAGACAATTTCTGATTTTTTGAGATTTTTATAATTTTTTTGAATTTTTTTTTGTCCATGTGCCCCCGATCGGGGGCACCTGGCCATGCACCCTGGGGTGGGGCACCTGGCCATGTGCCCCCAGATGAGGGCACATGTGCCCTGAGGCAAAATTTTATTTTATTTTTTCAGAAAAAATTGTACCTGATCGCCCTTCTCTTTTTGCTTCTTCAGCTTCTGAAAATACTTAATGAAAATGATTAAATTTTTATCATTACTCATCCCTTTGCATGTATATCGTATGCCTTGATTTTGAGTCAAAGGGAGGAGCCTTCTTAACAAGGTAGAGTAAAACAAATGACTTAAATTAAATGGGGGTAAGGGTTAAGAGAACTTACCTATCGTGGTGAGAATTCTTCCCTCTTACCTTGAAATGCCTGAAACACTTGATAAAAGAGGATTAAATCTTCACCATGACTCATCCCTTTGTCTATTATGGTCAACTTTAACTTAGGTCAAAGGGAGAGCCTTCTTAACAAGGTAATTAAAGCAAAAATGGATATGCAATGTCGGAATGAAAATATGCATGACAGAAAAATGAACATGGATGCAACTAAGGCAATGGTCATGACTGAGCATTTTTTTGGATTTTCTTAGAAATTTTATTATTATTATTTTTGAAATATTCAAAAAAAAATTGGATTTTGAAATATGCAATTTTTTTGGATTTTTGAAATATGTATTTTTTTAAGTTTTGAAATATGCATTTTTTGGATTTTTTTTAAATATTCAATTTTTTTTTGGATTTTAAAATATGCACTTTTTTTGGGTTTTTGAAATATGCATGCTTTTTTTTGGAATTTTGAAATATGCAACTTTTTTTGTGGAGAAAATGCTGGTATTTGAGACAGTTCATCGGTCTTTGGAGTTTGTCAAGACTCAAGTGGTAGATGCCACGTGCAAAAATAAAGTTCCCTACCTAGAATCCTTCTAACCTTTTTCCTTTGATCGGCTTGGATTCCACCTGGATTTGGTCGGTTTACCCTACCCAAGGGGTTTTAAGGAGGAAGAGTATAGAGGAAGTCCTTGATAGGGTTTGGAGATGTTGAGAGGGATTTCTCTACTCTCACTCGAATTACCCATTGGGGCTCGGCCTCTTTGGGTCTTTCCTATTTTTTTGCTCTTTTCTATATGGCACATATTTGGATAGGTTTTTGACCCGTGGGGACATTGCCCATCTTTTAGTGCCTTTTGCCTTGACTATCATTCTGGGTACTCATTCAAACAGGTTAATCATTTTTTATTTTCTAACCTGAGGGGTTCATTGCCCATCTTTTGGCACCCTTTTGTACCCTCTGAGACGGCCTCCTACTAGGGTGGCGAGTGTTTTCGATTCTACCCCTCTCTAATCTTCTCTCCCTATCTTGGACCGAGTAGAAGAGAATAGGGTAAGGGTACTCCTTCCATTTCTAGATTTCTGCCTTGCCTTTCGCAAGTGTCGGGTTGTCCGGATTCTAGGATCGGGAAGTGTTGTGTGTGTAGGATGGTACCTACCCTTGACTTCTCACGAACAACCTAGGATCGATGACTTGAGATTATACCAGTGGTTTCTCCATTTTTATGGAAAGTACTTTTTGAGGTAAACTCCATTCCAAGGATGATTCAATTTTTCTCCATCTGCATTAGTCAATTCATATGCATTACCTAGATACTTTTCAGTGATTACAAAAGGTCCTTCCCAGTTAGGTTGCAACTTGGAGTGGGGACCCCCTGGCTTAACGAATATGCGTTTGACTACCATCTCACCGATCTCGAATTTTCTCTCGATCACCCTCTTTTGATAAAACCTTTTGAGTCTATTCTGATAAGTCCGGGCATGCTCGGCGGCGGCTAGCCTTCTTTCATCCAAGAGTTCAAGCTGTGCAAGGAGAGATTATCTTCTCTCATCAACAGGAATATCCCTGTCGAGCTGAACTCGAAGAGATGGAAGTAATACTTTGTAAGGGACCACTGCTTCCATCCCATATGCCAAAGCATACGGGGTTTGTCCAGTGGGAGTCCTTACAGAAGTATGATAAGCCCATAGAGCTTCTACAAGCTTATCAGGCCAGTCGGCAAATTTGTTAGACTTACAAGATTTCTTGATGATTTTGATTAAGGTTTTGTTGGTGGCTTCTGCTTGACCATTGCCTTGAGGATAGTATGGTGATGAATGATGCAATGAAATGCGATACCTGTTGCAAAGATCACGCAGATCTTGAGAAAGAAATTGTGGCCCATTATCGGTGACGATGTCGCTGGGGATCCCGAACCTTGCCAGGATGTTGCACTTGATGAAGGAGCAGACTGTTGATGCTTTAATCTCCACGAATGCTTCCGCTTCAGCCCACTTTGTGAAGTACTCCGTTGCCGTCAGAATGAATGATTTTGAGCGCATTTCGGAGTTGAGGTCACTCAAGGGGCCAATGATATCAAAAGCCCGCATGGTGAAAGGCCATGGGGCATGAATTGGATGAAGAGAAGATGCGGGAGAGTGAATCTTGTCGGCATGGAGTTGACATGAATGACAATGCCGGACAAAGATGGAGCAGTCTTCTTCTAGAGTTGGCCAATAATACCCTTGTCGGATAATTTTCTTAGCAAGGGCTTGGGCATTCACATGATCACCACAAACTCCAGAATGTGCTTCCTTCAGCACCAACTTGGCTTCTTCTTCATTAAGACAACTGAGTAAGATTCCACTTAGGCTTCTCTTGTAGAGCACTCCTCCTAGGATTGTATACCTCTGGGATACTCTTCTAATTGCCTTCTTTTCCTTGGTGGTTGATGCAGGTGGATATGACTGATCTTGGCAATACCTCGCAATCTCATCATACCAAGGTCTCTCACCTTCATCTAATTCTTCCAACTCAATTAAGGAGATTTCTTCTTTATGTTCTAAGTATTCCTTTCTGTTGAACCTCTCCTTAACCTTCAGAAAATGTCCATTCTCAATTGCTAGAATTGTCCTCTTACAGATGTGGATAGTCCGCACTTGCCTGCCTAGTGGGACAGATAGAGATGAAGCTAGTGAAGCTAAGGCATCGACGAGGATATTTTGAGAGCGGGGGACATGGACAAAGTTGAGTTTGAAGAATAGCTTGATGTAGCAGGTGGTGAGCTCCTGGTAGGGTTTGAGGTTTGGATGGGAAGTTCGGTGCTTGGATAGGACTTGGCGTAGGATCAATTGACTATCACCTATCACCCTCAGTTTGGTGGCACCATGGAAATGAGCGGCCTCTAGCCCGGCCAGTAAGGCTTCATACTCAGCTATGTTGTTGGTTGCTGTAAAGTTAAGCTGAAAAGCTTGTGGAATGGTGACACCTTCAGGTGACAGAAGGACAATACCTATCCCTCTACCGTGAGAGTTCAGAGCCCCGTCAAAATATAATGTCCAAAGATTGGAAGATCGGACTGACATTAGTTCGTCATCCGGGAACTCCGACCGGACTAGGTCAAAGACGGGTATGGGATGATGGGCAAGGTGTTCAGCAATAGCATAACCCTTAATTGCCTTCTGTGGGATATAAGTGATATCAAATTGGGATAAAAAACTCTGCCATCGCCCTAACCGATCAGTCAAAACTGTCTTCTCTAACAGGAACTTAATGGGATTGATACGAGCAATGAGCTTGACTTGGTGAGCAAGGAAATGATGTTTGAGTTTCTGAACCACCCAAACAAGAGCAGCACAGGTCTTTTCTACCATAGTGTACTTCAACTCACAAGCATCAAACATCTTAGACAAGTAATAAGTAGCTCGTTCTTTCCCTTCTTCATCTACTTGTGCAAGGACTGCCCCAAGTGAGTTCTCAAGAACCGAGATGTAGAGGACCAAGGGCTTGTCGGGAATTGGTGGTCTAAGTATAGGGGGACTTGCCAGGTATGTTTTCAACCCTTCAAACGCCTCCTGGCACTTCGAATCCCATTTAAACTCAGCCCCCGCCTTGGTTAACTCATAGAAAGGTTTACACCTTTGGGAATGTTGTGAGATAAACCGGCGGACAAATTGTAGCCTCCCAATCAAACCTCGAAGCTCTTTCATATTTTTTGGGGGAGGCATACCAATAATTGCCTTGGACTTGTTTGGGTCAATCTCTATGCCCCTTTTGCTTACTATGAACCCAAGTAGCTTTCCTGATGAAACTCCAAATGTACATTTCTTAGGGTTCATTTTCAGCTTGTATTCTCTAGCTCATTGCAAAACATTCCTTAGCACTTCAGAATGATCTTCCCGACTCTTGGACTTGATAACCAAATCATCCACATACACCTCTACAAGGGTGTGCATCATGTCATGAAAGATAGCCATCATAGCCCTCTTATATGTAGCACCAGCATTCTTTAACACAAAGGGCATGACAACATAGCAATATGTTCCCCAAGGTGTAGTGAATGAGGTCTTCTCTTGGTCCTCCTCAGCTAACCGGATCTGATTGTATCCAGAATAGCCATCCATGAATGAAAGCATTTCAAATCCAGCTGTGTTATCAACCAAAACATCGATATGAGGTAAAGGAAAATCATCCTTAGGACACGCTCGGTTCAAGTCCCTAAAGTCTATACAAATCCGAATTCGTCCATCCTTCTTCATAACAAGGACTATGTTAGCCACCCATTGCGGATATAGGATGACTTTAATGAATTTTGCTTGGTGTAGTTTGTCGACCTCTTCTTTCATTTTGAGTGCAATATCAAGGTGGAATCTCCTGAGCTTTTGTTTGACCGGGGTAGTTCCAGGTTTTAAGGTTAATCTATGTTCAACCAATGAATTATCTAATCCCGGCATATCTTCATATGTCCATGCGAACGTGTCCTTATATTCTTCCAAAACTTTGATCAAACGTTGTTCTTCTGAGGGAGTGAGGTTTGCACTAATGAGGATAGTCTTAGGATCTTCCAGGGTTCCTAAATTCAGTTCCTTGGTCGGTTCATTCCCTGTGGTTGATGGTTCTTCAAATCTTCTAAGTCCAGATGCGTATGCATCAGCCAAGTCCTCGATTTCATCCTCGAATTCAGGATCCTTCTCTGATACCACCTCATATGCTCCCAAAGTATGATCTATGTTATGCTCATCCTCATATCGGATTTCATCTAGCTGGATGGTATTATCTAAAAAGTTTGACAGTCGTGCACACTCTAAGCATTTCTGTGCCAATTGTTGTAGATACCTATTTGGAACTCGCTTACCTCTGACTTTCCTATTTCCTAACCTAACTTGACCTACTGAAGATAAAGCTGGAAAGGTGGTATTTACAGTGGAGGGAGGATCGAGTAAATCGATCAATGATTCAGAAAAAGGGGATCTCTGATTGGGAGTACCCTCTGGGATGAGTAGAGACGTCTCCTCGATGGAAATGTGAGTTTCAGAGAAGATGTTTTTTTTTTGAAAATTTCAAGTAAAAAGATAGAATGAGCCTGAGTGACTCGAGGCTTTCTATAAGATGACTGAATTAATAGAGAGAAAAACTTAAGAATAAAGGGGAAAAAGGGGATCGTGGGCCCAATGGTAACAGAAAGTGGACACATGGGTCCAAAACTGATGAAAAAAGTAAACGGGTACGTGGACCCGATTTCAGAAATAAATGGGCATGTGAGCCCATGTTGGGAAATGTCCTCTGTTCTGAAGTTGATGAGGGAAGTAAATGGGCAAGCAGGCCCAATAAGAGTGGAAGGTTGAAGAGGGCACATGGGCCCAAAGTGGGTAAGTGGGCCCTGAAGCCCATCCAAAAGATCTAGAAATAATGGTACGAGGTTCAAACATGGCATTGTTTTATTTGGGCCTCGTGGAATGGTTTTGACTTGGGTAACATGTTTAACTAGATGATTCAAGATTGGTCTCCCCTTGAGTGGTTCCTGGTACTCTTCCCCACTTGAGAACAGACGAGTCAAGCATAAGTCTTCCAAGTCTTCTTCTTCTTCATCTGGAGCTTTCCTTCTCTTGACAGTCATCATGGAACTCTTGTTGTCTTCAGCCATCATCATGGTCTCCCCTTTGATAAAGAAGGTGTGGAGTCCCATGGCATATCCTGGCTGGAAGATCCTCCTTGGGATGGAATCCTCTTCGTATCCAAACCCCTACCTGCGTGGCCATTTCACAGTTTGAATCGGCTGAGTGATTCCTTGATGATCCTTGCCTAAACCTCTTCCAGGCTGATAGCCTAGTTTCATCATCATCTACCATCCCACTGTGTCGGGTAGATAGGCGGTCATACATCTGACTTCTGGTAAATCTCCCATTGAGATCTGGGGCTGTATTGACAAACCTAGGGGTGATGTAAAAACATCATTCATCTCATCCCTTATAGGCATGCTAGTCACTTTGACCACTTGTCCTTTAAAAGGAAACTTTATGCACTGGTGGTTTGTTGAAGCCACAGCTCCTATTGTCTCCAAGTATGACCTCCCAAGTATAGCCCGAAAAGTTGGATCTAATTCTAGAACATGAAAATCCGTTGTGATCGTACATGGTCCAAGTTTAACTTCTAGAGTGACCACCCCACGTGCAGACTTTTTGGAGTTGTCGTAGGCCGTCACCATGGCATAGGATGGCTTGATTTCTTGCTCAGAAATGCCACACAACTGCAAAGTTTCTGGCGGCATAACGTTGATAGAAGCTCCAGTGTCAACCAAACATGATTTCACTTCGACATTGCAGATGATAACTGCCATATGCAAAGTATATCTCCTAAATTCTGGATCTGCTAATTCTTCCAGAGAAAAAGTGAGTGTTGGGTGCTTACTTCTAGGGGCTAACACTATAGTGATCTTCTCAGGTGGGAGATCTTCATTCACCATGACCCTTTGCAAGTACTGCTGTAGAATCTCCTGGTGCACCTTTGATCTTTTGATCAACTCAAGTATGGAAATACGGGCCGGTGTTTTATCTAAATGCTTTAACAGATCATAGGCTGTGCCTGGCAATGGTTCTTCCACTTGTTCCTCCTCCACTGGATCCTGCGGTTGAGTACTAGCTTGGGGAAAGAGCCACTGGAACATCCTCCCACTCCGAAGCACCGGGGCTATTTGGCGGTTGGGTAGAGGTGACGGGTTAACTGGGGTGGATTGTGGTGGAGGTGCAAGTATGGTAGGCAATGGGATTGGTGGTTATGGGATGGTGGGGTTAGTTGGTAAAGGGGTAGGATTTGGAGATGGTAATGATGGTGATACTGGTGGCCTGATAAGAAGAGGCCGGTGTGCAGGAGTGGTTGATGAGTTTAATGAAGGTGTAGGTTGTGGGATTGGTTGTGGTGTTGGTGGTTTTGGAGTGGTAGAGCTTGTAGGCTGGGGGTTCAGGTTTGGTGGTGGTTGTGGTGGTCGGATGAGCAAGGGCCGGTGTGTAGCAATGGTTGAAGGAGGTGTAGTTAAGGAGGGGGCTGGCCTAATGATGGGTTGGCGAGAAGAAGTGGCGGCCATTGGTTGGGTTATTGAGCTTTGTGGTAGTTGTGGAGTAGAAGGTGCACGAATTATTTGTCTAGGAGGGTTCCTAGCAGGAGACCTAGCTGGGTTGACAGGCATGGTTGCATTTTGGCTTTCTAGTTGCCAACCTTGAGCACGGCTGGCATCTCCCTGGATAATAGAGTGTACTAGACCAATTCCTGGGTTTGGATGTGCTGGTGCCGGTGCTGGAGCGGGAGCATGTAACGGGAGCGGATTTTGGACAATCCCCAAGCCAGGTTGTTGTTGAGGTTGAGCCGGTGGATTTTGCCGCTGCTGCTGCCTAGCCTTCATAGCTTGTATGCATTACCCCATTTGAGCCCAATCAATGCTTCCTTGGTCATTAAGATCGTGGATGTAATCCTTGAATTGAAAGCACACTTCTACAGTGTGACCAGGACACCGGTGGTAAGCACAGTATCGGGACATATCTGCGTTTGTTGGCCAAACCTCTCTTTCCTTGGGCAATTCCAACTGTTTCTCCGCCATGAGTACATTGAAGATGTCGGTTAAGGAGTAAGGGAGTTGTTGGTAGTTCTCTCTCCTAGGACCTCCCCTTCGTGGTACCTGATTGGGTGGTGGCGGTGCCCTATTGTAGGTAGGTTGACGAGGTTGCTGGGGTTGTTGTGGTTGTCGTGGTTGTGGTGGCCTAACCTGTTGTTGAGGGGGGTAATAGGAAAGGTTTTGTGGTGGGTTTCTGAACTGGTTTTGACGGTTCCCTCCCTGGTTCCCCACAATGTTTATAGCTTCGTTGTTGACCACGCCCTCGGTTGTAGGACCAACTGGTGCAGAGGGGGTTTTCCTGAAGTTTCTAGGTTTAGGATCAAAAGGGTTTATCATGGTGGCATCCTTGAAGTGGGCTTGCAAGTATCGGGCACTGTCATAGAGTTCATTCATGGTGGTAGGATGGTGCATGATCAATACATTTCTCAGAGCAGGTGTAGTATTTCCAATGAGCATCTTTACTTGTTCCCCTTCAGAAATAACATCTGTCAATTTCTCTGCCATTCCCCTCCAGCGATCAGCAAACTTTATGAAGTCCTCTTCGGGCTTCATCTTTTCAGCAATCAAATCCGTGATGGAGCATGCTGGTGCCACCCGGTCTCTGTATCTCTGCAAGAATTTGGTTTTCACAATATCGAAGTCTCCTGCCTCAAAGGAGTCGAGTGAGTAGAACCATTCCAATGTAGACCCTTCTAGTGATCGGCGGAACAAGAAGGCAAGAACCCTACGATCATTTTTCCAGAACGAGGACTCGTAAAGAAAATCTTTTAAGTGGAGAAAAGGATTGCCAGTACCATTGTAGCGGCGATAAACTGGTAGCTCAGAAGGTGGCAAGTAGAGAACTAGTAAAGAAGGAATAGAAATCTCAGGAACTGACTTGGAGTCCAGGCGACATCTCAGCTCTTCATAACGTTCATTCATCTGGGTGAGCTGATCCATGATTGCCTGGGTGAGAGTAGGTTCTTGGTTTACTGGTGGGGGTATGTGGTTAGAGACATGATTCTGGAATTGAGGAGCATGACTTGGCAAATTTACTGAAGATTGTCCCATGACTTGATGGGCCAAGGGAGCAACATGGTTGAAATAAGATGGCTGAACAAATGAGGGTTGGACCACGGATGGTTGAACTATAGATGGTTGAACTACAGATGATTGTGCTAGTGCCAATGATGGTTGAATCACAGATTGTTGAACAATAGGTGGTTGAATGAGTGGTGGTCGAACCAGAGGACAAGGAGATGAGGCAACTTGGTTAACTTCAGCTTGATCTGAGGCCATTTTGCCCTTCACCATGGATTGTATGCGGGCATAGGTTTCCGGGTCGGTATAGAGAGACAACTCCCTAAAGAGTTGTTCGACATCACGAAGAGCAGATGGTTGAGGGACCTCTTGCGCTTCTGACTCAAACAATGGATTAACACGACCATCTGACGGATTTGGTTGATGACCCATCTCGCGCTCTCGATGTTCAGCTTGTTCTTCCATTCCAACGTGCCTTCCAGACCTTAGTTGCATTGAACTCCAAGGAGAAAACAAACAAGTTGACAAAGTAAACAAAGAACTTTCTCTTTTTTTTTGGGTTTTTTAGTATTTTGCAAAAAGTTAGAGGTTTGAATTTTTGTTTGACAAACAAGTGATGCAAAGACTTGAAAGCAAAATTACGCAATGATTTTGATTAAACCTTAGGTTTATGAATTTTGTTAAGAATTGTTCTCTCAACAAATGGGTTAGGATCCTAACTCCAATCTCCAATGACCTAGGTTTTACACAATCTCACCACGTGTAGGTAACGTAGGATGCTTCGGGTTTTGAAGAGTGGTACAACCAACCCGATCGTGAAGAGGAATACTCCACGTATGAGGAATTACAAAGGCCTTGATGAAAGCCAACCAAGTCAACTAGGAAGGAATATCCCAGAAGAGAAGTCAGAATTCACCAAGAGGGTGTTTTGGATGGGAGGGATAAATGGGAGAGTGGGCTCCCACCTCAAAAAAAGTGTAAAAGAAAAAGGTAGAGAGAAGGAGCAGAGAATGCAATCAAGTAATAAAACAAGTAATGAGCAAAACATAAACTTAAATAAACAAGTAATCACACAAGACAAGTGATTAGAAACTAGACAATCAACTAGAAACTAGAATCCAGACCATGTTTCTTATGTGAGCCAAATGGAGATAGTGAAAAGGTGATGGAAAGAAGAGGGTTCAGATCTGATAGCCAAGCAAAAGGGTGGTCCACGTGGGGACCGATGTAAGAATAAGCTGGTTCACGTGGGAACCGGGGTAAAAGGTAAAGGTGGTTCACGCGGGAACCGGTTTTGGGTAAAAAGGGTAGTTCACGTGGGAACCGATTTGAATGGTCAAAAGAGGGTCACGTGGGGCCAATTAAAGGTGAACAAAGATCTGATCCAAGTTGGGATAGATCTGAAAAAAAGGGGTTTGGTTCACGTGGGAACCGAAGTAAAGGAAGAGATTGGTTCACGTGGGAACCGGTTTAAAAGGAAATGGGTGGTTCACGTGGGAACCGGTTTAAATAAAATGCAGAAATTAAATGGCATACTTGGCACTTCAGATCTGATGAAAGATGGGTGAAATCAAAAATTTTGAGAGGGCATGAAGTTTAAGAGAGGTGGAAGGAAGGAAAGGCTCACGTGGGAACCGGTCTAGAACTAGAACTAGTTGCAAACAAAACACTAAGCACCCACGGTTGAAGACATTGCTAGTCCCACCGTGGTCGCCACAAAGCTGTCGATTCTGAAAATTCGACGGGGTCCTCTCCTTTTCAGGGAAGTCCGTGAACCCAGATCGTCACCTCAAGAGGGGATGAGAAAAGAAAGGAATAAAACATCGAAAAGCAACTCTCACCTCGGTCCCACACTCACATTGATCCCCGAACTTTCATCCCTTGGCGTCGCTTGATCACCAAAGAGATGGTTCGGGTCATGTGGGAGGAGTATGAGAAGAAAGAAATGTTGTCGCCAGGAACCACGGGTTCCTATTTATAGAATTAAAATGACCGTGTGTACCTTAGCGTGAAGAATGTGAGTTTTAAGCTTCTCCTTCTTCGGCCGGCCGATGAAGAAGAGTCCTCAATGTGGTGGGTGCTTGATCTTCTGTGCAACTAGACAAATAAACAAGTGAAAGAGACTATTATAACTAAACAAAGTGGAGTATATGTAAAGAGAATAACATAAAACACACAACTAACAAGGAACTGACCGGATTCGGGTTATCTCTAACCCCTTTTTTAAATTTTCAGAATAATAGACTATAAGTACTAAAAAATGTAAAAAAATGATAGGAGGATGTATAATCATGAAACAAAGAGGTAGGAAAAAGAACAGAAAGATTCTGAGTTGAATAGAGAAAGATATAGCCAAATCTGGGTTGTCAAAAAAGCCGAGCAGCAGTCCAGGATCTACTAGGCGCGACTTTGCTTCTGCGCTCGTCAAGACTAGCCCCGACCTCAGAATCAAATGCCGTCAATTGAAAACTCAAGAATATTTGGAGATGAAGAACTTTGATGAAGAGAGCTCTTGCATCAGACGTCCACACACTGCTGTAGAGGCCGAAGAAAAGAGACCTGGCAGATCACCTGCAGAACAGCCTTCCTCTCTTTTAAATCGACTTTTCTCTCTCTAAAAACTCGAAATTATCTCTCTAAAAATCACAAAATAAATTCAGGAGGGGGATTGGACGTCTTGAGATGCCTGGGGGGTCGTGCCCCTGCCTTTGGAACGACCAGAATCAGAGTCAATTTATAGGAGAACGAACAGTCTTATCCGGACTAAAAAATAGGCACATTGCGCCCTGGTAGGGCGCATGCGCCCTGGTGCAGGGCGCATGCACCCCTCAGTGGGGCGCATGCGCCCCCTGGAAGGGGCGCATCCCATCTTGTCCGAAAAAAACGATCTTATCCGCTCGATCTGTTCAGTGGTAGAGTCCCAGTGAAAAACTGGGTCCCTCATGCCTCCAGGGTAGGGCGCATGTGCCCTCAAGTGAGGGCACAAGGTCACGTGCCTCACTGGTAGGGCGCATGGGCACGTGCCCTGGGTCCCGGGCGCATGTGACCAGGAACCCGGGCGCATGGGACTGTTTTTGCGCGTCCTTCTTCCGGAAGCCATTGCGAACACTCCCGAACTCGGAATTCGACGCCGTTTGTTGCGTTGGAAATATAACAGGCCGAAGAAGCTTTCTATGGCATAGTATCAGCCATCACACCCTCCAAAACTTCAGAATTTTGTCCGGAAGTTAGGGCAGTGAACAGAAGATCCGATACAGGTCAAAATGACTCCGACGGCAAACCGGAAAGGCACGGTATGCAACAAAACTTGTTCGGGGTGTGAATATGACCATAACCTTCAATGCATGATCATTAGGCATTGGTCATTCAGCTAATTTCCGTGTTTACACGATTTACGTGTGGCTTTCGCTCGGAAATTATGGCTTTTTGCGGAAAACTTCGGAAAACATCCGATTTCGTTCGGCGAGGCTCCAAATCAACTTTAAAAGGCCCGGCATCATTATAAGGTCAATCGCACATGTTACCCTATAAAACATGAGTTTTATGCTCTGAATTAGGCGAATTTGGCGTGTCTACAGGTGCACCTAATCGTAACTCTTAGGCTCGTTGTAGTCTGCCATGATGACACATTCGGAGCAAAGTGACATTGGCATAAAAGCAAAAGAACAAGTAATAAAGAAAAATGTCTTTTTTGTGTTTTAATTTTTCCCTTTTTTAGTTTTATATTTTAATTCTAGCAAGTAATACTTACTGAAACCAAAGTTTTCTTTTCGTTTTTGTTTTTCGGGTTTGTTCTTAAGGATTTTTTTTTATTGTTGTGATCAAATAAATATTACCTCAAGCAACAATTTCTCTCAAAAAATTTAAATTTTTTTGTAAAAAAAATTCTCTTTTTTTGTTTCCACTTTTGTTGCACAAGCAAGTTAAAGTAAAGACTTGGAATGAATAAATGCAATTTTGTCTTGATTCTTAGATTAGTGGATTTTAAGAGGATATTGTTCACTCAATGATGGGTCGAACCCTATGCTCTCACAAGGCCGAGCAATCTAGGATTAACACTTTTTCTTAACAAGTAGGTAATAGATGATGCCAAGTTTTAGGATAGAAGGTATAACCAGCCTAATCAATGAAAAGGGAATCCATCACGTCTAAGGACTTATGGAGGCCTTGGCAACAACCAATATAGTCAACAGAAAGAGAGTCCTTGGAAGAGATTAAAATCTACCAAGAAGGGTGTGTGGGTGTGTGAATGTATTTGGGAGGAAAGTCAACCCCTTGATCTTGAATGAACTAGTGAGCCGGGAGAACTCGATGTCCAATGCAATCTAATGCAAAGAAAAGCAAAGATGAGATGGCATGCAATAACAAAAAAAAACAATTACATGATGATGAAATAGCAAAGATCATGATCAAATAAAGTAGCAATGCTAGAAAATATCAGTTTTGGCAGGACTAATTGAAAGAAATAAGGAAGTGCAAGTGAAATGGAAGATAAGATAAAACTGCACTAAAAAATGCCTTTTGGGGATCCTAACATCCCACCCATAGTATCATCATCAAGCATCCTAACATTGGCGATGCCAAACATCCCAGGTAGGGGGACGTGAGGTGAAACAAAAAATACAAACTAAGGAAAAACTTCAACAAGCAAGGTCCTGCGGGGACCGAAATAACATGGATTTTAATAAAAAAAAACTAAAGGCAAGGTGCTAAGAAGTAGCTGTAAGTAAAAGTGTAAGTGGGTCCATGTGTGGGACCAATTAAAAATAGAAAGCTCAAAGAGTAAGAGTAGGTAACATCCTAGTCACGATGATGCTTGACATCCTAGCTGAGGCGATACCTAACGTCTCTAAGATAGTGACGTCTGGACGCATAGAGAGCTATGGTGAGTTCTATGCTTCTAAACTAAAAGGTGGAGTATGCACAAAGACTGATAGGATAACAAAAATGAAAGACAACGATAAAATGATAGAAATAAAAGGCTTACTTGGAAAATAGGAGAGCAACTAATTCTGCTTCAATCACTAGATGTCCCACCGTGGCCACCAAAATATGTGCGTCAGGTGACGTAGCTTGGCGAGTGGTCACCACAAGAGGAGATGAATGTGTGTGTGGTTTCTAGGAGCTAAGGTCTCCAAAAGTAGAGAGAAGAGAAAATTAATAATGATAAGAGGAAATGACCATGTGTTTAGCGAAGAGAATGTACTTGGGAGATTATTAGGTCTATCTTCCCTCTTCTCGACATGCTGAGAAGAAAGAGTGTAAAGCGATGATCGGTTGTTCCTACAAAACCAAGTAAGGCAAGCAAACAAGTGAAAAAGAATTAGAACTAAAGATGTGTAGCAGTAGCATCTCGCAAAAGAAATAAATTAAAACCATAAAATGAGTTAGACTAATCGGATTGGGAATGACTCCCAACCCCCCCCCCTTTTTATATTTTCAGAGATGCAAATGAGATGATGCTACACTAAAAGCATGCATGCAAACATGGAATTTTAAAGTAAGGCAAAGACTGAAAACAAAAGAGATGAAAAGCTATGAGGGAAGAAAAATAGGTTTAGGCTCCAAGGCTGGTTCTTCAGATCTCCAAACGTCCTTGCATTAGTGATACCAAGCATCCTAGTGGATGCATTGTTTGGCACCTCTGAGGTCATGTTGTTAGGTACTCCAATGACTAGCTTGTGCTTGAACAATCCTACAACCACTCTGAATGATCTTCAAGATTTGCTTGAGACCCCAAGAGGGACCTCCCGAATGTGGGTTGTTGGCACCCTTTGAATTTTAGGGTTTTGAGGAGCTGTGTAGATGATAATGATGAAAAGATGGTGGGGAGATCGATGATGTTCATGGTGGTGGAAGGAGTAGGATCTCTCAAAACACTCTGAGTAATGGAATTTAGGAGTGGGGGATCCTTGGGAACATTAAAACTATTTTCCAACCTTGAAAATGTGGCTAGGGGTTGTCTTTTTATAAACCAAGGGCAAGGGCATTTTAGGCATAAATTGACAATGTCAGATGGGGACATAACATCCTGTTGCCCAGGACGTTAGACGTCTCAGCACCGGGGATGTATGGCAGTCCATAAATGCCCTTAAATGCAGCGTGCACTGAAAGTGGGCTCATGCACTAACTGCCATTGCTATAGTACCTAACATCTCAATAATAGGACATCACTGTAGTGTACATCCTTTGATCGTAAGTTAGGTCCACGTAGTCCAATAGCCACTTCAGTCATGTTGTACAGTACATACCCGACGTCCCAGCGAGCAAGACATTTTCAAACTTGACTAATAATAATAAATGCCCACCTATCTCAGCTAGAACTGCTAGGTTTACGTGGGAATTAGGTAACATCGTGGTTCCTAGGACATCTAACATCCTAGTTGGTGGGTCATCAGGCATCCTTGGGTGTGAGATTCTTATTTCATCTATTCTTCAAAAATTCAATTTGTTAATCGAAAAACTTGATTATTTCCTAGGAAACATAAATTTTAAGCTCTTCAACTATGCTAAATTTGCATATCTACAGTTATCTTCTTGACTTTAGCCTTTCATTTCTTCATCATTTACTCAACCTTCTTCTTCTGGTTGGTCTTACCAATAAGTAGCACAGGAGGGCCTCGAAACTCTTTTTCAACCTTGAAAATATGGTTAGGGGGTGTCTTTGTTTAGACCCAAGGGCAATGGCATTTTATGCATAAATTAACAGTGTTAGACGAGGACATAACGTCATGTTGCTTGAGATGTTAGACATCTCGGCACCGGGGACATTTGGTAGTCCATAAATGTCTTTAGATGCAACATGCACCGAAAGCTAGTGTCGTGCACCAAAAGCAGGCTTGTGCACCGACCACCACTACTACAAGTCTAACGTCCTGGTGACAAGATGTCAATGTACTATTATACATCCTCTGATCACAGGTCAGGTCCACGTAGCTCGGGGGTCACTTTGGTCAGGTTGTACAACAGTACTTGATGTCCTAGTCAACGGGACATTTTCATACCTAACTAGCAATAAAAGCCCACCTACCATGACTAGAGATATCAAGTTTATGTGGGAATTAGGTAATGTTGTGGTTCTCAAGATGTATAACTTCCCGGTCGTTGGGTCATCAGGCATCCCTGGGTGCAGGACGTCACCTTGCCTAGAGACCTATTTCGTCTGTTCCTCAGAAATGTAGTTTATTAATAGGAAAACTTGAGTATTTCCTAGAGAAAACATGAATCTTAAGCTCATCGACTAAGCTAAATTTGTGTGTCTACAGTTATCTTCTTGACTTTAGCCTTGCATTTCGTCATCATCTAATGAACCTTCTTTTTCTTGTTGGTCTTACCAACAAGTAGCATAGGTTTCTCATTATTCATTGTGCCTTCAGTAGTCTTTAACATATTAAGAAGCTCTACTGAGACCACTCATTCTTATTTGTGTTGAATTTCACAATGAACTTAGAGTAAGAATGTGATAGAGACTAGAGGACAATGTCAATAGTTAGCTACTTGTTCATAGAGAACCCAAGCTCAGTTAACCTCTCCATCCAACCTATCATCTTAAGAACGTGTTTTTGTACAGATGTTTTCTCTGTCACCCTTGCCCTGAATAGATTCTTAATATCTTGTAACTTTTTATCCTACTTTGTGCTCCAAATAGCTTCTCAATGTAAGCCGAGATAGATATAGCATCCGTCTTATAAAGGCTAACATATAGAACTAGGCAAAAGATTCATCCTTCTTATGCTTTTGGAAGGTGATGATCTCACCTTCTCCTACATTATCGGATAGCTCATTCGACATCGGCTTCTCAAGCACATAAGCTATCCGCTCAATCATGAGAACAATTCTCAAGTTTCTAAGCCTATCAAAGAAGTTTGGGCTAGTGAGCCAATTGACATCTAGTATGTCGCACAACAAGTGGTTTGCTATTGAGTTCTACGAAGAGATATAATTTAATAAGATAAAATTGTAGACATTCATGTAAATTATGATACGATCTTTTAGCCTAATTATAAACCCACTATTTTTTGATGAATTTGCATAACCCTCATTGTGCAAAAATGTGATATCATGATTATGTCTTAGTGAGGATTAGGATTCTATTAATCTGATGGTGATGATCTTGTGACAACACAGCAAATCACCCCATAATTAATAGGTATGAAATTTTTATCAATTGCAACTATTACAACTCTTAGTCATATTCCTCTGAAGTTATGACCCTAAGGCAATGCAACAAATCATATATTGTAATTGAGTTAAGTCCTCTTGTTAAGTTATGAGAATGAATTTTTAACATAGTTTGGCAACACAACAAAACCATGTCAATTGTCCACTCCAAAGTTTGGCAAATGTATTAGACATGATCTCCAAATCCTTGCTAAATGTGTCTTGTGGTTGTGACAACACAACAAACTCATCCAATCTACGATTAGCTTGTCAAGACCACGATTAGCTTGTCAATACCATAACAACAGAAGACTACGTGGGTCATTTTAGATTTGTTACGTTTATCGACATAATTTAAATAAATATGTAATTATTTTAGCATCATCATTATATGTGCTACATATACATACCTTTGAAATATATAAGGTATATAGAATAGCATGCATATACATATTTCATACATATGTAAGAAATAAAATAGATAATCATAGACCACATTAGAACTAGAACAATATGCAATAAATAAACTAGAATATGATACCTATGTAGACGTGCCTCCACTTTTCAAAGAATGTTTCTTCAAGTGGTCCTGCTCTCTCCTTTTCAAAACAAGTTTTTCTCATTACAAGCGAATTAAGGTTATGTAGGCCACTGATGTACATATCTCAATAAACTCTTCATTTTAAGTAAAGGGAGTACATAAACGAAAAGAGGCTAAATTTACAATTATAATTAAATAGAGAAAGGAGACATAGGTCTCAATAATCACATCTAAGTAATATTAACTATCATCACATTATAATTAAACTATGTCTATGATCACCCTTCATTAACACTATCAAACATCTTATATAATAATAAACACTTATATAATATAACACTTATATAATAAAGTTATATGATATAACACTTATATAATAAAATTATATAGCATAATTTTTGAAATTTCAATATTCATGCTTGTTATATTTTTCATGTATAAACAATTTATATTGATTAAACAAGCAAGTCTAACTAAACAATTTAGTATTCATGCATTCAAAAACTTGTAAGAAGTGTCAAATTAATGTCCTTAATCGCCATTCTACATAATCACATTTTACATAAGAACTGTTGACATTAATTTCACTAATTATGATCTCAAAACACTTTTAAAATCAAATTAGTAGTTGTTTAATCATTTAGCATATCATAAAATATTTAATAATAAATTATAAAATTTTCTAGATTTTTTTTCTTTATTTTAAACAAAATAAAAAAACTTATTGGATCCAATATCGAAGGATCTGGTAAAATCATCTCCTCTGTCCAATAAGCTATCCCCTCCACTCGATACGAGTAGAGGGGGTAAATGCGATGGCGTTTTTGCTGTCGCACAATCAAGGGCCTTATTTCCTGAAAATGAGGCATGAAAAAATCCCAAAATATTTAAAATTTGGTTTATCTCTAAAAAATTGACAATCTCCTTGAATATTGGGGAGAATAGGGTGACATCGAGGAGACTCTGCCGCCAAAAAATGACCCAATCTACCATGCTCAACACTGTTTAGTATCAAAAAACTTAAGGAAACATTAGGTAATCTTAATACATATGTTATGATGCATTCACAAGGCATCTTTCTCTTCCATATAAGATGAAAACCAGAGGTTTCCATGTATAGAGGGTGGTGCTCAATAAATCAAAATGACATCTTTCTAACATCATACCAAATTCTCTAGCGATCCAAATTTCAAAATAAGGGTGGCTTCAAACAGCCCTATGTCACAAGATTCATCCTTATCAACGACACTAAAAAAACGTATCACATGTGAAATAATTCATAGTAATTCATACAAAACTCAAGTTCGTACATTTTGGGAATGCATAAAAACATATGAAATAACATCAAAACAATGTTGGTTTTAATTGATACATCAACTAGCTTTGATACCACTTTAAAGAATTTGATACCACTTTAAAGAATCATACCATGATTCCTTTGATTTCAGGGTCGTCTCAATCGAGATCGAATAGTGTTACCAAAAAGAGGAATTCAACAATTTCAATTGTACTTTCTTCATATTCAATCCATCCCCCAATGTTCTCACACTCTCCAAGTTGTCCAAGCACATAGCCTCTCCACATGAACTTTGTCTGTAGATGGATTCTCACTTGCAACAGACTCAAAACTCATACCGAACAGAGCTTCACCATGTGACGACAACCACCAAGAAGGGAAAGGGTACTGGAAGAAAGCTAAGTACAAAATTTGGAACCCTTGACTTCATGCGGTTTGGCCAACTTCACTACTATTTACAGAAATTGTAATTTTTATAAAAACTCAAAATTTCTATAAATTTAGCCACCCCCATACTAACAAATTAGTTCTTATGTGTTTGGTGTTTGACCTATCAGGCCCATTAGTATATTAGGATGATCCTTAATTAAAAGAATAACTTTTTAAATTAAATTCGTTATCTGATAACAAATTTAATAACATTTCAATTATGAAGAATACAAGTCATATCTCATAATTTCAAACACTTTTGAGAAGGATCTCATAATACTATTGAGACATTTCATTATTAATTATCACACGGATATAAACCCTAGTTTATTAATGTTGTACTCAGAATTGAATTAATTGGAAAACTCGTTTCTAATCATCTTTTCTACCATGGTTAGAGATTTAAAATACTATTTTACAAACATTTACTTTCACTTATCGAGAGTGGACAATCCTTTATTGTCCACTCAATTGTCTCTATCAAATTTTTCTTGTACCTGACCCATTGTATTGGACTGAATTATTAACGAAAACACAAAATATGTTTAGTACGACATCTTTGACGATTTGGGTTGCGAATCTAACTGTGCAATTATGATGAAAATCATGATAGATCAATTAAAGGTTTCAATATTTCTAAGTCGGTCAGTTCAATGAACACCATTTATGAACACATATATATATCTTAATGTTCCATACTAATGACTAATGAAATTAATTATCCTCATCTTATAAGATAATGTTCCATCTCACATATCTTACCGATAAGAATAGTCCAATTCCAAACAACTCTAAGTACCTTTTCAAATATCTTTCTAACATTTGTAGACATGTTTTCACCACATAAAATTGACATATAGGCATAATTTTTAATTATTTATTTTAAGAATTCTTTTTATTACTTTACATACACATAAAAAACAATGCATAGTCATACATATTCTCCTAAAATTTTTAAAATTTCACTTTTATCTATTTTTTAAAGCATAAATGTTAACTATATTAATTCTCTTCATTTATAATTATTTTTCTAAGATAATTCTTTCTTTAATTCTTTTCACTAACACCATTAATATCCTTAAATATTTTATCAACAAAAAATATCCTACATTTTTCTTCACATTATTATTCTATCTATTAATTTATTGGATATAAGTAACTTTCTTGGCATTTTCAATAAATTCCATAAATTTCTCCAATATTTTAAACACCTATTTTCATCATTCTTTCAATCTTACTTATATGGCCTATAATGATAACCATTATCTTTAAATTTTTCAAAAATTGTCTTACTCCACCCTTAGACTAAACTTTTTAAAAGAGCACATGCATTATCAATTTAGTGAAATATCCAAAAGCAAAATATAGGGAATGTTAGTTTAAATGAATACGTTTCAAAGTACTTAGCTTAAATATCATAGTTCATTTATCTAATAACATGAAAAATGTTATAAAAATATTAACCACAAAGTTAAGATATGATAGATAAAGGGAGTCTTATACAATCATAGGGTTCCACAAAAGGACTTTCAATGAATATAAAAAGCAAATACAAAAGTAGCAATAATCGACAAATTAAAAAAAATTGAGATGATTTAGACACGTTAAACATAGGGCTAACAAAGCTCCAATTAGAATATAATATCAAATTTAGACAAAAGAGCGTGGCAAAACCAAAAACCTAAAAGAGTTATTCAATTATTTAATATGATTTAAATATGTCTGAACAATGACTAAAAATCTAACACAATTGAGAAAAAAATTCATATAGCTAACCCCAAAATAACTGGGATTAATTAAGGCTAGAGATGAAAAGTTTATGTATTTCATTGAAACATAAAATTGTATTGTAATAGATATTTAACTTATATCTAGTGTAGGGTGCACAAAGAATCAGAAATACACACCCAAGGAAGAAAAGTATGTATTTCTGGTATACAAATTTTGTAGAATCTGAAGTACAAATGTCAAGCATCCGGAGAAAAAGAAATAAACATTATTAACAATGTTCATGTTAGTACTTAGTTTAATGCATAAACATGCACAAAAAAATTTGGCATTTTCCAATGATAAAGATTCATATTTGGAAATAATCCTCCGGTAGTAGACTTCAATTGAAATTTTGTATGCAATTGGAAACATTTGTTTAGTTGAATGCAAAGTTTCAAGATCAAATTAACTCCCAGTAAAGTGGGCAACTAAAAAGAAAGATGAGAAGTCTAATAGGATGTTTGGTTGCATGATAATTTTTTGTACATTTTCATGTTAAAAAATTATATTAAAATAAAAAGTGAAACAGCTTATAACATAAAATGATCATGTTTGGAGCGATGTGATAACAAAAGAGTAACTACCATGCAACACCTCTTTTAAGTGGACCACAAAATAAAAAAGAACGAGGTGAAACCCTCTTTTTTGTCTAAGAATAAAATCACTTTCAAAAAAATAAAATTATCATCCTTGCCAAACACCTCTTTTAAAACATTTTCTTACAATTTTTAAAAATTAAAATAAAATCATCCATTATCATGCAACCAAACACCCCATAATATAGATTGTCTGCAAAAGGAAGAATTATAGGGTGTTTGGTTATGTTTTTTTCTTTCCTTTTAACATAAATTTCAAAAACAAAAGAGTGAGGGTGTTTGGTTACCGTCTTTAACTTTTCTCTTTTTTTTAGAAATGTAACAGTCCGTGCCTGTGATCTCTTCCGAAATAAAAACAAGGTAAGCGTTGTTTTTTTTCGAGTGAAGCGGAGGTGAGGTGGGACGTGCGCATTCCCCCCCCCCCCCGGTCTGGCTCCACCTATCCAACCGGCAACCGGCCGGCCTTCTTCTTCACCGAGAAAAAAGGACGCCGTACAGTGCAGCCGACGAGGATGGCCTTGGATGACCATCGCGCTACCAGGAACAGGACCCCAACCTTGGATGCCAGGATGACCATCGCGCTGAACGGTGCCCAACGCTGTTGCGGGACTCCATCCCACCGCCGTGAGTCAACGGCAGGCACCCTAGACGCCGCCATTGGTCTCCCTGATGGGCTGCGGTCGTCCGCCGACCTGGAACATCAACAATGGTCCATTTGCACAGGTGGCCTCGCTTTGCGTCTCATTTTAGCAGAGGAATGCTGCAACAAAGACGAAGCTGCCACACCCAACCGGCACCCAGCTGTTGTGCAGAGAAAAAATAGGGCACCACTGGGGCCATCCGATGGCTGTCGCGAACTGCCGCCACAACAGGAGATCAGGTTCCAAGCAAAGAGAAGACGACCGAAGAGATCGATCCAGAGAGACGGCGTCGGAGTTGCAGGTGACAGAGAGAGGGAAGTGAGACATTTGCTGCCAAACATGATTCAATAAAATTTAAAAATTATACTAGTTTTACCAAACACACCAGACCGGTGTTTATGTGGTTTTAAAATTAAAATTGAGGTCACAAGTTGTCTTGATTTCAAAAATAGGAATGTATCAAAAATAAAAGTGGAACCAAACATCCTATTAGAGGGCTGCACAAGCCTCCAGTATTTATGGTAGCCAGAATATTTTTATCAACCTGCTTTTTCCAAGTTTTGCTCATTATTGGTCAGCCCAGATGGACCAACCCAATCAGACATCCAAATCCAGAATGATTCCAATCGAAGGATTGAAGATCATTTGGATTCAGTTAGGTCGGATTGCCATCCTGCCAAACCATCACCTTGCCCCTCAGCAACTGCAGTCAATGTCTTCAAACTCAGCCCCACCCTGATGCTACCATTGTTACTGTCGACACTCCCTACTAGCCCCTGATCACCACCTCTTTTGCAACGACTGGCACTAAGATCTGGCATCTCTTGTGGCCGACAACAAAGTTGATTGGACAACAAAGACAAAGGAACAGGCCAGGTGACCAACCAGTTCCCAAATGGCTTTCCTTCATTACATGGTGATAAAATCTAGACAATTGAAGCACTTTGTTCTTGGTAGGACAAGCTTTTATAAGCAGAGATGACATGGAGGTAAAGTCTCAATGAAGGCAAATCCTCATGAATCCCAAAACATACGATCATTTTGGACAATGAAAAGAATGGTCGACCATAAAATCAGACCTTTAACATAAATTTAGCCAAATCCAATATCAGCTGATGTGGAACTGACGCTATTCAATATAAACTATCTTATTATTTAAGCAGCTGAATTTACAAATATCCTCAAAAAAATCATCTGCCATGTCATTGCAATTCTTCATTTGAGAAATTCTAATAACCATCCTTCTCAATCTTCGGCTACACTTGACTAGTGACTCGAGGGTATTCAGCTTCTGTTCTGCATTCAGAGGAGATCTCACAGTTACAACAACTTCTTCCAATTGAGGGATTAGGAACCTAGAATTCAGCTGGAAAACAAAACACAATGTCGTTAGTCTTTATATGCACCTGTGAAATACACGTTGGCAAGAACATTGTTGAAGCACCATGGGAACTTACACTTTGCAGACTGTCCTTTTGGCACAATGAAGCAAACATCGCTCCATGGATTTCAAAAACTCGCAGTTTTGGATGGCTATTGAAGAACTGGACTAAATCAACTGGTGGAAAAGGTTGAAGCAGGTTAAAGTCCCCACTAAATTCAATCTTCATAACTAGGTGTTTCACCTCATGAGCAGATTGTAATACAGAGTTTATGGCATTCCAACTCCACTGGATACCCCTGATAGACAAGTATTCCAGGGCTGGAAGCTTCCCCATATCTACCACATTCACTCTATCTGCAACAGAAAATAGATGAGCTTTGAGTATTTCCAGACATCCTGAAATCTACATACACATTTCACGGATTGCACTTAAAATAAGGCAAGCGACAGTGACAGCAAAATCATTTTATTGGATAAAATTGGGTGAAACATAATAGATTTGTTGTTTTCTTAGTCTAAAAGGAACAAGCTTAGCTGTCCCTAAAGACTCCTAAATTATGCAGTTTGAAACAAGACTAGATAGTTTACCTGCTGTTCTGGAGATGGAAACACTCCTCAAGCATGAGCTCTGCCTCACAAGAATCCAACTAAAACCTTGGATATCAAGCGCTTCAAGCCTTGGGCAGTTGATCCGAAGAGAACGATCACCTAGGCCAGAGAAATCAAGCCTGCATTTCTCCAGCATCTTGAGGTCAATCGACAACAAGCTCACACCATCGGTACAACCTAGCAATGCCAAGTCTGTGATATTGGGGCAAGCTCGAATGGTTTCCATCAGTGTCACCTCAGTGAACGCTGCCCCTACAATTTCAAGAACTCTAAGGTTCTCAAAGGAGCTCCATTTCGGGGTGTTGATTAAGCATAATCCCCACAACTTCAGAGACTCCAATCCCTTCGCACAAGCTATGTAGTCAAGCCTACTGAAGGTCGTCTCCTCTCCTGGCGGCCGCTTGTCCACGATGCTGTCAACCCTGAGCTCTAGCCGGCGGAGAGAGCGCTCCCTGAGAGAAATGCAGGAGGCTAGACTCGCGGCAGAGAAGGGACAATAGATGACAAGCTCCTGGAGACGGAGCGCCTGCGAGACCATCCGCCCAATGACGGTGTCTGCAGTCGTCAGCGGCATTCCGTCAAACAGGTTGCGGGAGAAGTAGAGAGATTGTAGAAAGGGGATACAGTTCCTCCACCGCTTGGAGACGCAGGCGCAGCTGGCAATGTCGCGAGCATTGCTCATCCGCGACAAGATGCAGCAGACGATGGCGTCCGGCACCGAGTCCATTGCCGCCGTCCGGTGAAGAAAAGATGACCGATAATCTGGGAAAGGAAAAGATGATGTAAAGTCAGAATACAAGGAGATGCGACGCTGAACATGAACAAGAAGTAGGCAAGGAGATGCAACACCGCCGATGCATCGATTGTCTAAGCCCGTGCAGTCTGAAGGCCTAGACTGGACATAATCCGAAAAGAGAAGAAGGCGCACACATCTGACCAATACCGGAGGAAAGGCCGGAACTTGCTGATCGCCGCACGGTGGTAGTGTACGATGGTGGCGGAGACCCGTGCCTCCGACGCAACAGCCCACCAAGCAATCCGCCCACTGCGGCCACCAACCTTTTCTGGCGTCTCCGCCTGCTGTTTCTCTATCCCTCGCACTCCCCGGGAGGCCGCTGGCTACCCAGAAAGAGCAAACTCCCCGTCTTGGGTCTTGCACAGCTCTACAATAACACAACGCCTGACCAGACGGACGGATCTGCAGACGCAGGCAGGGATTCAAATTCAAAAAGCGATGAGAAGGCGGCGGAGACTGCCATAGGCGGCCCACGGCCAGAAGCAGCAGCAGCTTGGACATGGGGATGCAGCAGAGACCCTTATAAAGGCCGGCGGTAGCAGCGACGCAGCTGCAACGTTCTTTTGTGCGATTTTCGGACGTGTTTCACCCGTCCGCCCCAGCACGTTGCATATTTAACAACATACCCCGGGATTCTCAGAAGAGTTCGAGCACGTAGTTCGGGGACAAGGGGTAACCAGTAAAACGCGAGATGCCGTTGTGAGGGGGCCCGCGGGCGCAGAAAGATTTAAATTTTGATTTTTTTTGAAAAGAGGTGAACGGCGGCTGCCCGCGGGAGCTCCTCCCTCCATCCCTCCGAAGAACCGCCTCTCGGTCACGTGCGCACGGCGTGAACAAGGAAGAACGCGTGGAAAAGCGGGACGGAAGGCCGCTGGGGAAGGTGTAGCCGTGTAGGCCTGAATCCTGATAGGGTAGTAGTAGGGCAGTGCCATGCCCCGGGTCATTTGAATTTTGGTTCTCCTTTCATAAAAAAATTTGATTTAGATTAGGGTGCATTTGGTTTAACGTAAGAAAAGAAACGTTGAAAATAATTTATATGGGATTAACTTTTACATGAAAAAGTAAATACAAATGTTTTGTTTGGTTCATTAGAAAATGTTTTGTATTGTTATTCAAATTTTTTTTGAAGTTATAAATTTAAGAAAATCATGTAACATTCATATCAGTATAAAATTTTAATGCAGATAAATATTTAAAAATTTTATTTCTTAATTGTAATAATTTAAAAAATATTATTTTGGGGTTTTTAATTTAAGGACCTATTTTGTTGAGAAAAAATGTAATAATTTAATAAATGTAACATACAGTCCCACTGTTATTTTTTTTATGTTTACGTCTCACCGTTTTGACTCTGTTAAGGTGGAGATGAAATGTCCTTGTTACCCTCCTACCCCATTACCCTCATCAGGCTGTCTCGCCCCATAACCTCTCTAGACGCACGACGTTTCCCCCTTCTGGCCTCACCAGAACCCTACTTCCTCACAGTGCCTCCTTTCCCCCTTTTTTCAAAGTACCTCGAGCCCTCTCCTTCTTCTGAGCCTTCCTCACTGCCTCGTTACCCTCACCAGCCCGCCTCGTCCCACAACCTCTCTAGACGCACGATGTTTCCCCCTTCCAGCCTCACTGGAACCCTACTTTTTCATGGCGCGCCTCCTTCCCCCCTGCTTCTAGAGTAGCCCAAGCCCTCTCCTTTTGAGCCTTCCTCTTGGCGGCCCCTAGAAGCGTACAAAAAAGAACATCCCATCGGGGAACTGGGCACCTACTGCTTGGGCTTGGCGAGGTGAGCTGTCGACGATGACGGGGGAGTAGACAAAAGTCCAGCAGCATTCTCTCCATTCTACTCTGCCACCAGCAGGACAAATAGCCACAGGTTTGGCTTCCATCGGCACAACCCAAACCCTATTTCCCATTGCCTCTCCCAGACGCACGTGATCTTCCCCTCTGCTTCAAGAGTTGCCTAATCCATCTCCTTCTTCTTCTGAGTCTTCCACTTGGTAGCCCCTGTTGTGGATGACCGGCCAAAGCTTCAGTGTTCGTTCCTCCCGCATCCTAGTGAGGTGCTCTGACGGAAGTCCACCAGCATTGTCTTTGTCCTACTCTGCCACTAATAGGATGACCAGCCACAGCTTCGGCCTCCGTCTCCTCCCGCATCTACCTCTGTCTCCTCCGCATCCAAGTGAGGAGCTTGTCCGACATCATCCCTGAGTAGTTTTTGACATCCGGTAGGCGGATTCTTTTCACTATTATGGATTGATTTCAGTCATGTAGATCGATTTCAATTTTTATATGCTTTGATTCAGTTCATATATAATCAGGATCAACTCCATTGCCCTGTTCAAAATCATGAGGCTAGGGTTTCAACATCCATCCGGCATCTTCTTTTGTCTAGTAGACAGGTAAATGTTGTTTTGGGGTTATGGATGGAGTCATGTGGATTGATTTCAATTTTTATTTCAGTTTATATGCTTCAATTTAGTTAAGGGGGAGGCAATTGTGTGGAGTCATATGGATTGATATCAATTTTGATATGCTTTTATTCGCTTTATATATTGTATATGTCACTAGTTATTTTTGTGTTCAAGTTCAATTTGGCTTCAATTGATAGATAAGAATCAATTTCCGACAATTTTCGATTTCAACAATGAGGCTTACATAATTTATATGCAAATAGTAATGGGTGTTGGAGAAATAATCGATGACGTTTGTAAGATGTGGTCTTTAAGAAGAGAAAATGTGGAAGTGATGCATAATGTCCCTGAGCAACCAAACAATACAATGAAGTTGATAAGTGAAGATGATATCAATAAAATGATTGAAATGCATCACATTCTAGGTTGCAAAGTAATGAACTGCGAGGTGAAAACAACTTTGACTCCTGAAGTTTTAGGCTTAAGGTCAGTTGTTTATGTACATCTTCTTATCACTATATCTTTTAATAATTAAAGAACTTCTTTAGGGTAACTCGACTTCTTTATGCAGACTTTCTACTCAACAATCATCCATTCATAATATTGGGTTGTCTACTATTTCTATTGGTGAAGCTTCATCATCCACACTTGACTTGAGATTAAGAAGTGATTTATGGCACGATAGTATTCATTCAGTTGGACAATTTTTTACCAATGTAGATGAAGTCCGCAAAAGACTGAGAAAATTTGCCATTGCAAGGGGACTCAACTTTGATTTTGTGAAGAATGATCAGTTGCGTGTAATGGTGTATTGTAGAATTCAAGATTGTACATAGAATATGCATGCTAGGAGAGTTGGCTTAGGTCCACAATTCAAAACCAAATTTTTTACCAATTTGCACACATGTGGTGGAGGTCTAAGCACTTTAAAACATCCTAAAGCATGGAAAAAATGGGTTGGCTCTATTGTTAAAGAAAAACTTGTTGATGATCTTCTATATAGGCCCAAAGATATAAAAAAGATATCTTTAGGGAATATGGAGTTGACGTTCTTTACCATCAAGTAGGGTTAGGGAAAGATGTGGCATACAAAGAATATTTTGGAGATGAGAAATGTTCATTTGAACAACTTCATTGGTACAAGGAAGAAGTGGAGAAATCAAATCCCAAAAGTGTTGTAGAACTTGATATAACTGATGAGAATAGATTTAAACGGTTCTTTATTTGTTACTATGCATGCATAAGGCTTTGAGAATGGATGTAGATCGATTTTTTTCTTGATGGAACATTCTTAAAAGACAAATATCAAGGCAAGTTGTTGGCATCTACTGCATTAAACAGTGAGAATATACTTTTTCCTCTTGCATATGCTATGTGTGATGTTGAGAATGAAGCTAATTGAGAATGGTTTTTGACATGTTTAAAGAAATCATTATCCCAAGATATACAATTAACATTTGTCTTTGATAGATGCAAAGACTTGCTTCAAGTTGTTCCCTGAGTATTTCCCAACTCTTTTCGTACTTTTTGTTTGTGCCATCTAGAGAAAAGCTTTGCAAAATATATAAAAGAAAAATGCATTAATGCAGTTAAGGAGACATTGATTGATATTCTTAAAAAAGCAGCTTATGTAACAACTGTACTAGAGTTTGAGACAATAATGGATAAAATGTTCTCTTTGTGTGTACAAGCCGAAATGTGGATAAGAAAATAAAATCCAAATCATTGGTCAAATACTTTCTTTGAAGGTGATAGATATGGAGAGATGTATTCTAATCTAGCTGAATCATTTAATAACATGATTTTAGAATCTAGAAACCTTTCAATACTTCCTATGATACATCGCTTTCGTAATCAAATTATGTCTTTGACTTTTGAAAGGAGAAATAACTGTGTCCAAATGTTGATGCACATATTAAAACTTTAATGAACAATTCACATGGAGTCCTTGTTAATTGTTCGAATGGGCAAGCGTTTGAAGTTTTGACAACACCTTCTCATATTGTGGATTTACAAGTTGGAAAATGTACTTGTAAGGAATGGCAAATGAAAAGAATATCTTGCAACCATGTTTGTACAGTGGGACATAAAATGAGAATAAATGTTGAAGAATATTGTTCTAAATATTATACTGTTCAAACATATTTCAAATGTTATGAACAAACAATTTGTCTAATCTCAACTACTAATAGACCACAAAATGATAATTTAGAAGAAGTTGATATCATGCCACCTACTACGAAAGGAAGAGCAGGTAGACCAAAGAAAAAGAGATTTCCTTCTCAACCAAGATTGGAAGGAGAAAAAAATGTCTTACACATGCTCTAGATGTAAGAAAAAAGGTCACAACAAAAAATCATGTTCAAATTCGATTGTTGAATAGGTATTATTATTAAACTTGAACTTTTGTATATGTTACATAGGTAAGTTTGGAAGATTTCTATACTAACTCTATTGTTATAAATGTTATAATTTATCATGGAAGGGAACTCTCCAATATTGAAAATGATATGCATTCATAGACATGGATTTTGTAATGTTAGAACAAGTAAAATAGACAGAAATCCTGGAAGAAGTTTTTACACATGCAAGGTAAATGAATAATTTTATTAAGCTGACATTTACATTATAAATTGTTCAATTTATCATGAAATATATAATTTACCAATCTCTTGACATGTAGAAAATAGGTTGTGATTTCTTTATGTGGTGTGATGAAATTAACAAATTTGTGAAGTCAAATGAAGGTTCTAGTTCTCAAAAAGATTCAAGAATCAAGTTTTTGGAGTCAAAGATTTTGAAGATGGAAAAAAAGATAAGACGTCAAAAAGCTATGCTTAAGAAGACAAAATCTATTGTTATATCATTGTCAGATGCATTTGTCTTATTTGATTTTAGAGAGAATGAAAGTGATGTTAGTGATGGTGATTTTATGGAAGAAGAAAGTGTTAATTTGAAAAACTAACTTGTATTATGTGTTGATTATGTTTCTGATACAGTATGTGTGGAGAAACTATATCAAAACTTTTAACCTTAACTTGAATGTTCTATATGCCATACAGCTTTAGTTTCACTTTAAGTTTGTTTATGCCAATGTTGGTCAATCCAATCCATGCTTCCAACTCTTTTGTATCATTGTCAAAATATATTTTGTTTATTGCTCTTAGATACCTGAACTTTAGCATGAGGACAATTTGATTTTGTATGACAGATAGCCAATAACTGATTTTGTATGCACTGAATGATAGACAGCCAATGAAGTTATTCTTGAGTGTTTTCATATTTAAAGACTGCAAATACAAAAAGCATAAATGTAAGGGCTTGAATCTCTTCAGTGACATATATCCATCAAGCTCCATATGTGGACAGGTCTGTAAAGTTTAAGGCAGGCTAGCTAGCTATATATTGATGATCCCAAGAGTTTTAGTATTAATGTAATACTTGAAGTATTCAGACCATTCTAGCTTGTGTGTTCTTGGTGCAATGTAAATCGCTACAGTGTTTTCTTCCTTTTCTAAATATATGTTTCTTTACAGTTTTTAATATATTGTTTAATTTGCGTTTGAGAAAGTAGCGTTTGCTTTTGAGAAAGTAGCTTTGTTTCAAAATTCAACTTGGACCTCAGCAGTATGATTAAGTCGAAAGTGACCCATGGCCATGGTACCAAAATTAAACATGCATGCAGGGTCTGGGATAGGTTACAATCCTAACTCCTTAGGCGTCGTTTGGTATCGGGATAAACTTGATGGGGATAGGGATAAACCAATCCTTGTGGCCAGTGTTCGCCGGGTCGCGACCCGGCCCTGACCCGGTCGGGATTGGTCTCGACCCGGCCGGGTCGCGCGACCCCGGTCTTATGACCGTTGCCAACGGTCATGGGGGGCGCAACCCCCCCCCATTCAGCCCCTTGGGGGCTATTTAAAGCCCCCAAGGGGCTCCCCTTACTCCCACCCCCCCACTCTCACTCCCAAGCTCTCATTTTGCTCTCATTGCTCTCATTTTGTTTTTCATTTACTTAATTATTTCATTAAGCATTTCATTAGTTCATTTAGTATATTTATTTAATATTTGTTTCATTGATTAGTTAGTTAAGTAGATTCTTCTTTTTAATACTTATTTACTTACTTACATAGTTAGTTAGCTAGAAGATTAGTTAGATATTTAGTTTAGTAGTTACTTAACACATCATTAGTTGGAAGGTATAGTTAATTACTTACTTAATCATATAATTAGTTAGTCATTCATTTTACATAATTAAAAGTATACTTACATTAGTAGTCACTAATTAACGTCATTAGCTTTTTAAATAGTTAATTACTTACTTAAGTAATTATTTACTTAAAGAAATATCTTCTCCAAGCCAAACAACCCAAACTACTGGCGCGACCCGGAGTGATCCGGCTTGGTTACATTGCAATTTGATCTCTATGGCGGAGAGAAAAGTGCAATGTAAATATTGCGACAAAGTAATATTCGGTGGTATTTATCGTTTAAAATTTCATCTTGCAGGTATGAAGGGAAACGTTCGTCCTTGCACACGGACTCCGCCGGAGGTCAGAGCTCAATTTCGTAGGCACCTACAAGCGATGGAGCAAACGAAGGGAACTAGCAAACGGCATAAGGAGACCGTCCGAGAAGAATTGCAACAACTGGGGAGACATTCCATACACATTTACGGGACCGGACAAGAGAGGCCGGATATTTTTGGAAACGAAGAGTACGAAGGTATGAGAGGGGTTACTCATAAATGTAGTTCATTCTTCTATTTTAAAAGATAATTAAGTAGTTAAATACTTAAATATTTCTTAAATAGATGACCTCTTACGGGGAATGGAAGCAAGTCGAAGATCATTCGCCGACGAAGAGTTCCATAGACGCACCGGCCGAATGATGGGTCAAGGGTCTGGAAGTGGGAGTGGTCGAGGAAGTGGAAGAGGATCCAACAACCAACCGCAAGATAAGGTTCATGATCTCACACAAGACGACGACCCGGCAGTAGGTCCCGTGGATCCCGTAATCACCAGACCACGACAACGTCAAACGACAATCACGACGGTGATGAAGAATCTCAAATTATGTAAGGAGAGGATTGGCCGGGCAACGTCAAGGTGGTTCTTTTACCACAGCATTCCGGCAAATGCCGCGAAGGGACCATACTACGAGAACATGATCGACACGATCACAGACGTCGGGAGGGGAGTGCCTGGTCCAAACCCAAAGGAGATATACAATGTATATCTTCCTATGGAGGTGCAAGAAACAAAGAAGTATGTGGCATCATTTGAACGAATATGGGAGGAACGAGGTTGACGTTAATGACCGACGGATGGACCAGTAATTAAATTTTCTTTTATTCATTTATATTAAATGTATAAACATTCTTTTTGGTATAACTTAGTTAATATCTTATACTTAACAGGTATAACTAGGAAGACAATGATCAATTTCCTAGTGTACAATCAAGTCGGCACGGTCTTTTGGAAGTCGGTCGACGCATCAGGACAGGTAAAGAATGCAGAGTATCTTTACCAATTGATAGATGGAGTGATAGAAGAAATAGGAGAGAGCCGGATAGTTCAAGTAGTCACAGACAATGCGGCCGCATACAAAGCTGCCGGTCAGATGCTTATGGTCAAAAGACCAAAGTTGTATTGGACACCTTGTTCCGCCCACTCTTTAGACTTGATGTTGGAGGATATATGCAAGGGTCCTCAAATAGACAGGGTTAAGCTAGCCCAGTTTATTTCTTCATTTATTTATAACCACAACTTTGTCCTTGCACTTATGAGGGAACACACCAAGAGGCGAGAGTTGTTACGGCCCGGTGCAACCCGGTTCACCTCCTACTATATTTCCTTAGAAAGTTTATTGAGTCAAAGTAGAGCTCTAACTCAAATGGTCATTTCATCGGGTTGGGGTAGTTGGATGGCTAGATGTAACCCATCGGATAAGAGAAAGGGGAGAAAAGTAGAAGAGACAATAGAGAGTGGATATTTTTGGAAAGTTGTAAAGAAGACATTAGACATCGTCCAACCCATAGTGAAGGTACTAAGGATAGTTGACGGAGATACAAAAGCAGACATGGGGTATTTATATGATGCGATTGAGAGAGCGAAGGAAGAAATCTCCAAGACCGTGTCCGACTTCGCCAAGTGGTGGGATATTATAGATCGTCGCTGGGAATGTACATTACATCAACCCATACATGCAGCAGGTATATTTTCTTAAACATTTACTAATCTTTTTATTAATGTCAGATATGTATAAGTTGTTTACTAATACTATTTGGTTCGTAGGTTACTTTTTCAACCCAAGATACTGCTATAGTCCACATTTCAAGGCAACGAACGAGCTATTAGATGATGTGAAGAGCGTCATCCGACGGTTGCTTGGTGACGACGACCGGGCTATTATCGCTTGCAACAAAATGTATGATTACAGAATGCGGAGTTTTCACTTTGGAACGAGCAGAGTTGAACGAGCTGTGATGCAACTAAGTCCGGGTACGTAGAAATGTTTGTCATCACTTAATTAATCAAAGTTTACTTAGATAATAATGTAAGACATTCAATTTATGCAGCTGATTTGTGGATGGAGCATGATAAAGTACCAAGGTACGAAGACTTGGCGGACGTAGCCATCAGGGTCCTAAGTCAAACCACTTCGGCTTCGGGCTACGAGCGAAATTGGTCTACATTCAGCTTGATTCACACAAAGCAAAGAAATAGGTTGACATCAAGGAGGCTTGAAGACCTCGTGTATTGTCACTACAACATGAGGTTAAAGTTGAGGAATTTGGAGAGAATGAAGCAGAACTAGATGAAATAAAAGAGTTAGATATCACAGGCGGCGGGACGTTCGGTCGAGGAGCCGCAAATTGAAGAGGAGGACATCGATTTGGATCAAATATTCTACGAGAAGAACTCCTTAGAAGCTTGGGTCAACGACCGAGAAGGGTTGGGAGAACCAGAGTTCAACCCGAAGGCGACAATGGGCTGAAGGAGTGCTCGACGATGTCCCTTTGGCCGAAGAATTCTAGATCCCTCTCTCTAGCAAAGCGCCGGAAGGGACGGGAGAAGGAACTAGTCAAGGTACGCAAAGTAGGCAAAAAGGTAAACAAGTTATGACTGATCCTTTTGATATTGCAGATGCTGATACGGTCGAAGACGATCGAGAAGATACGCCGGAGCCGAACATCCGAGTGCAGTACCAGACGTCCGAGGATTCGTCGTCAAAGAGTAGCAGTGATGATGGTGCTGGATACGGGGGCGCGAACATTTTACAAGTACAAGGGACCTCAGATCCTCCCATATCTCCTACAACGTCGTTACGTTTTACCGGCAAGGAGCAATATACTCATGCGACCCAAGATACCGATCATGGTAGAAGGCCACAAGGTAGAGGAGGTCATCGTAGCCATGGAGTTGGAGCAGAATACCACGATGCCTCCGACTATGTGTATGATTCATCCCAAGGCTCTTAGTTCCCTACATACGATCAAGAGTATTGTGGAAATGAATTATGTGGAGTCATCGGATACTTCGATCCAATCGACCTATAGTTATGGTGACTCGTTTGGATCAAGTCTTAGGATAGTTTCCCGAGGGACTGACGAATATGATCGTCATGTGTACATGTATCAAGCTTTGTACTCAACCCAAATGACATGGGAAGAGTACATCAACTACCTACAAAGTGTAGAACACATCACATTGGAATAAAATTAATGTATTATTTATTTAAATCATGCCATTTATTTTTTTTCCAATTTTTCAGATTTTTTTTCGCATTTTTATTTTTTTTGAATTTTAAAAAAAATAATTAAAAAATGGGGTCGCGACCAGGTCGGCCTGGGGGTCCCGCAACCCGCGACCCCTCCATCCTTGCTTGTGGCTAACCCTATCCCCATCATGTTTGGTTTAACTTAGGATAAGTTTAGGGATAATCTTATCCTATGTTTGATATGTAAACAATAAATTTGACAATAACCTTAGATTTTTATATTTTTATTTTTATTTTTTATATTATCTTATTTTATTACCCATAACACATTCATTAATATCTTAACCAACTTACATATTTATATAATAAATTTAAAATATAATTTAAAAATAAAAATAAAAATACATTCAAAAATATAATTATGAAAATATAAATAATATAATTTTTAATCATAAACAGTGAAAATCAGATTTAAATTTTGTTTTTAAAATCTAATTAAATTAAAAAAATATTACAACTAAATACCCTACAAATTGATCTACATCTAATACTTCGTATATATTTTCCTAAATGCTTCATAGGTCATCTATTCCATATCAATAAAAATAGTAAAGGCCATGTATAAATAACTCAACTCAACCAGTAGTTGGTTGTTTAGCTAGCATTAAAATAGAAACACCATTCTCACAATGATTCCAGATGATGAATTTAGATGTGATGGCACAAATTTCAATTTGTGAAGTTTCCCATAACAAGTAAACATCCATTTCATAAAGAAGTATATACACAAACAAGAAGATACAAATAGTCTCAAAAACCTCTGCATCAAGAAAACATCCTTGACCAAAATTGATGCTTGAACAGAAAAAAAAAGAAAGATAGAATGAAAGATGCATCATCTCTCTCCCGAGTATGACAGGCAAAATATCAATTTTCAACCAGCTGCAATACAATTGAAAAACTCCTAACCTAAACTGGATGCTTGGATTCTTCGTCTCCTGTCTTTACCCAAGGTTGACGGTAAACCAATCCCTTGATGCTCCACTTCCACCAAATTGGTCCAGCTAGCTTCTCACTCTTTCTCAGTTCTCTCTCTGATAAAAGCAAACGTGATGAGGTGAGATGCAGTGCCATCAAGAAAAAAAAAGGATCTTCTCATGTATGATTTGGATATCTTCAACATTTTTTGTCAGTAGATTAATATCGATCCAAGAGAAAAAAACATGTTAATTGGGCATAAAAATATACAAAAGCCCTTGTGTGATCTTGTGGATTTCGATGGAGCAGCTAGCCTATCTTTGCATTGTCAGATTGGAGGATTTTAGGCTCTGAGAAGCATCTATCCACATGCTGAAAAGATGAATAAGAAAACATCTATCCAAGTTCATTTGACCTCCCAAAGGGTCAAGGTTTGACTTCTGAAAATCACATGTCTGTTGCAAGAATATTTATATCATGAATTCTACCTAATTTATTTTAAAACATTTTCCAGACTATGGTCATATCACCTGTGCTAGCCCATTGACAACGGCTCCCTTTGGCTCACCTTGTGCTTGTGTTCTTCCTATGCAAGTAGAACTAGATCTTGGGGCAGCTCCATTTCAAGTGTTTCCTGTGGTTACAGAGCTTGAGGTTGAGGTTGCTGCAAGAATATATATGAAACAAAGCCAAGTAAGAATAATGGGTGCAGCAGCCAGTATTGAGGATCAAGAAAAAAACAAGAGTTGACATCAACTTGGTACCACTAGGAGAAAATTTTTCATTAACTAAGAAAACGGAACTGTTGTATCCATTAGAAATGGAAGCTTTCAGAATCCTCTCACAGCATACCTTCCATTAACTAAGAAATGGAAGCTAAATGCAACAATTGTTATTATAATTGCAGTATCATCATTTGTACTCATTTTGTTGTCGATTGGAACACTCATCTTTTTAAAATTGAAAAAGATGAGCAGAACATCAGCTGCTACAAATATTGCCTTTGTAGCATCAGTTGCTACATGACCAGGCACAAAATGACAACTATTGTTTTTCCCTTCATTTATGGTTTCTCTGTAGTACATCCATAATAGGAATTAGGAGAATGAGTTAATAGTCTGAACTAATTTCTATGATTTAGTTAGCTGTTATGTTCATGATTTATGTTGACACACCAACTATCAATGCTTTCTTGGATCTTGACATGGTTGCTTTTTTGAATGACTAATTGCTTCTTGTTGAAGAATCTACGTCTTGGGTTTTTTGAATGATTTCTAGCAGTCTAGCAAGCTCAACCTCAATGTCCCTTGTTTCAATTATGGCTACCATAATCAAAAATATCCAAAATAACAGTCAGATTGAGAGCACACTATCCTATGTGTAGATAATCTAAAAGTCATGATAAGCGAGCTGTTTAACTTTCACTTTAAGCATAAGAAGATAAGTAAATAGTGAAATAAACAGAGCATAGCAACAACATAAGTACATCATTCCTCAACCTTTGTTCGGCAAGGAGATCGACTAACAATCAGTCAGCATTTGGATTCCAGTTAGCAACTCGACCTTTTGATGATTCCATTCAACTTAAAATTTAGAAATATCATTAGTGATGATTGAAATAATAGTCTTATAAATTAAACATACATGAAGTAAGTCACAATATACAATAAAAGTAACCAATGAGTAAAATTAAATCACAAAGTTCATTCATTGCCAAACAAAGTAATGTTTAATTTTTAGGAAACTTTCATGAATGATCTTTTAATTTTTATGTCTTTCTTCTTGTAAACCCCATCCCCAAGTAAGATATTAAACCAATCTGATTTTTCTTGTGCATACAATAGAAACTCTGTAAGGACTCGACTCGGTCTGAATTGACTTCTGTTGACCGAATTTTACCAATTGGAGTCCATTTTCAAAATTGACAATTTTGAGATTAACCCAAGTTTCAGACCTGTGTGGGCAAGGTTATGCTTTCGGAAAACCTCTGAGCTGGAGAAGTTGATAGAAATTTATTCAATTCTAGTTTTAAGTATGACACCTCGGTCTTGGATTTTAGCAAACTGAGGAACAGTTAATCAAGGGTTGATCTCCCAGATTGCCTGTTCTGACTATGTGTAGTCTTTCCCTTCCTCCTTTTTTTTATTTCCATTTCATCCAAATTTTGATACATTTGTAAATTTATGAAAAAAACTATCCAGTTTGGGTATTCTCTTCCTTTTGTTTTTTTAAAATCATGACAAGTTACAGATTTCATTAAATTTTTTGAAAGATTTAAATTCCTTGTTGTTTCTTGCATTCCACCAAACTCATGAAACTATTAATTCTCCATTCAATACCAACTATCTTCTATCCATCAAGGTTATGTAAAAAGCATTTCTAGGTTCCAACCATGTGGTGTGGGGGTCATTATAAAAAAGTAGACAGATAGCAGTCACCCTCACCACTATCTATTATGTAAAAGGATGCTAATATATTCTCTATCGGTCAAGGTTATTGAAAACAAGTTGAGAAGCAACATTATCAAGCAGCAATAGGTATGGATTGTCTGTCATGTTGTCCCACACTACAACATGTATCATAATTATCTTTAAATTTACAGCCATACTGCGTGTGATCCTTTTAGAAACCTTAATAAGAAGAAGAATAAAGCATGAAGTTAGTGATGACAGTGACCATAGTCTAAAGAAAAATCAAGGAAATAAAAATAAAATTGCTTGGTGACTGGATTAACCAGAGTATACTATGGAGCATTATCATTATAGAAAGATATGGATTTCAAAAAAGAGAAAGGAATAAAAGACATACCAACAAACATTTAGGTATAACAAGAGATTAAATCAACGAATTATCACCAAATCTGATTAATTATTTTCTAGAGGTTGAGCTAATTTTTTTTTTCAAAATTGAACATATTTTGTTGGAATGGTCAAAAGATGGATGACTTTTTTAAACAATGCTATAATTAACACAGGTCCATCACCTGATATAATTGTTACCTATGTGACTACATATGTAACTCTTCCTAATCTTCTAAATATTTTTCAAGTAGTATGGTTAATATGACAGAAGTTTTAACTGCATATCAGGAGAGTAAAACACCAAATCGATTCACGCACGCACGTAAACGCAGGAACTGTGAGCAACATCACATCTGAAATGTATGGTCTGCTAAAAAACCTTGCCGAGTTCGTAGGTGTCGAAGATAGAGCAGCAAGTCACACCTAGCGGAGCGGCGACCGAGAGAGCTTAAACCATTGGCACAAAGACTTGAACAAACAAGGCAATCAGAGGAATTAATCTCTTTTGGTGAACGCAGAAGAGAGGGTAAGAGACGAACGGGAGGATGCCTCACCAAGCACGAATCCGACAGAAGAAGAGACCGAATCTTAAACATTCACCAAGAACGTTATAGTTGGTATCATCGACATAGGTCTTGTTGAAAACCATGCCACAGAGTTAAACATGAAGAATTAATTGGGGATTGGAACAAATTGGAACTAGTTGCATCAAGTACAAGCAATTTTAGCACCCATTGCCTATATATCTGCAAATACAAACCCTCGTCGTCTCCCCCAATTTCACCCTCCTGCGCGGACATGGCGGCGAGCAAAGCACCGAGACAGAGCTTCCCTGCCGCCCCCTTTCACCGCCCCCCCTTGCTCTGGTCCTTCTCACTCTTGGTTGTCGCAGCTCACTGCAGGGTCGTCGCCCCTAGCCCCACCAACACCCTCGACATCGCCGCTGCCCTAGAGAAGGTCCAGTGCCACCAACTTACTGTCCAAGAAGAGAGCTCGCAGATGGAGAAAGCTCGCTCGAATGCCATCGTTGGCGGAAGGAGGTTGGGGCTTTGCGTGGAGTCTCCTCGGGAGATAGTGCCGAGAACGTCTGCTGCGAGAATGTTTGCCGCGAGAATGTCTGCCGTGAGAATGTCTACCACGCGAGAACGTCGGCCGCGAGAGAAGCAACCGCCGTGAGAGCCCTACCACCGCGAGAGACCTACCACCGCGCATATCCCCGAACGCCTGCCCTATCCCACCAAAAAGAGGGGATGAGTTAACCTTGTCTTTAACCCTAATTTTAGGGATAAATCAGATTAACTAATTCTAGGATAACATAAAATTTATGTAACTAACAAATAGAGGATTAGATAAATCAGGTTTATCTCTCCTTATTCCCTTACCAAACAGGGCCTAAGGGACTATTTGGTTAAGAACCATAAAGAACTAAAAAAATGAGCAAGCGGTATTCTCTTTCACTCATTTTTTTCAGTGTTTTCGTATTTAAGAACTGTATTAGACAATGTTTAATCAATAGATTCATGAATCTAAACGGTCTAAAAATTTAATTTCTACCTCAATCAGAGACATCAGATAAAATAGCCCCAAATCCTGAATGATTTAGTAATAAGCATTTTCTTACAGTGGACTTGGAATTTTGAAATCAGAAAAGGTGCAGACCAGATATGGGGGTGCTGACAACAATAGTTAATAAATTAGGATATATCTATTATTTTCTTTTCAATCCCCTTACCCCCAAGCTTTTTGGAATTTTGGAATTTCTGATGTCACTGATTGAATTTCCTAAAGCAGCGAAGGCGTACGGATTTAAATCATCTGTTTCGTTAAAATTATAATGCGTAAAGAAAATGGAGCAGTGAGAACAACAATGAGAATGCATGTAACAAAGCACGAAATTCTGATAAAAGGGTACGAGAGGCGGAGGGGTAAATTTGGAACTTAAATTTAAAATATGTTAATCTTAACACCGTTGAGGGAGAACAAGGGCGGGAGTTAGGCCCTATTCTGATTTGGGATTAAAAAATAAGTATTGAAGAGGTTGGGACTAAAAAATAAATACCCCTCTTAGAATGGGGCGGAAGTTGATTTTCAGTATTATTTTTCAGAAATAAAAGTCATCAAATAATTTTATCAAATATTAAAAAATCAATTAAATAGATAAAAATAAAAACATAAAAAATAGTTTTTTTGTGTCAGTATTTACTTCACGATTAATTTAAATACTAAAATGTATTTGGTTTTCTGTAGAAAAAAAATTGCATAAAATATTTTAATTTATTTTTTTATAAAAAATACATAATTTTATTTTAATACATCTAAATATTTTTTTATATTTTTTATTGTTTATTTGGTTATCAATATTTTTATATTATTATTAATACTTGTATTAGTATAATCTAATCAAGTTTTGATTTTAACTTATAAGTTTGTAGTGTGTGAAAGTACAAACATGCTGCAAATAAAATTTTAATTTTTTTAATATGATCAATTATTTTATGTATCTAAATATAATTTTAAAAGTATTTTAAAAATCAGTTATTTGTAAAAAAAATTCGAATTTTTATTCAAAGTTAAAATATTAATGGTTACCTACATGTATACATTTAGTAAAATAAAAATTTCTATTCTATTATGAATCATAAATAATATATTTTATTTATTAAAACAAATACATCTTACTAACTTTGCATTGAAAACGGCGAATGTCAAATGTTATTAGATGCCAAAATCAGGAATTAAGGAGTCAATGTAGATGCTTTTACGTTGACTCCTAATTTATGTCCAAACAAACGAAAGATGAAAATACGTTTTCAGAAAAGTTATATGTCTGCACTTGTTTTCGGGGAAAACCAATTTTATTGATATGCGCTTGACTTATTATGACATGCTATAAAATTTTATTCTTCCTTTCTCTTCAAAATTGGCAGCAAGGACCTTTTATCTACGGGTTTATTCCTCTCTTGGTAGGCCTAAGGCCGTCATCAGGCATAGCAGCGATTCAGCAGCAGATATCACCCAGAAGTTTTCAACAGCTAGCCCCCGCCCCCTCCCAACCCAACCCAACCCAACCATGTATGAGTCACTTGACTCTGTTGGGTATTCATGTGTATAAAAATCCGGGGTTATCAGACATTGACAACTATTTTCCTTGCACAGTAATTCAATTACTATCATTGCTCAAAAACTGTTTAATAAGTTGTGTTTCTATTATTAAGATGAAAATATAAAGTTTTTAAGAATTTTGACAGAAATCTTATGTTCACCATCTGAACCAGACAGATAGTCCTAAATTTGAATGCAGATTCTCTTAATATATAGGGATATGTAAAAGTAGTTTTGGGAGCTCACGTCAGTTCAACTGATTCGAGGGGGAGGAAGCTAGGTCGATATACCTGGAGAAATGATCAGACGTATTACAGGATTCACAGCTGATAATTACTGCAACGGGTCATTGTACGTTTTGCCAAATGCCTCTCCGACTCCGTGGATCCTACAGACAAACATGGTCACACAACTAATCCAAGAGACATTACAGGAGTCATCGAACATTAATCACGGGTATTATTGTAATGAAATGAAAAGTATCTCTTTCCACCATCTTCAACTTGGTGAAGACGTCGACTAGCAGGCATGGACGTACGTGGGAAAATACAAAGGAAAATGGGAGAGAGTGACCTAACCAAGCCCCATAAAGTCAACAAGGAAGCCCTACACAAGCAAGGAGGAGGAGGTGTTAGGAATTACACAATTCCATGGCATCCTGGGTAGTTAGGGTCGTTACCTTTAAGGTACACTTGTATTTCAATTACATGTACATTTACATTTCATCTCAATTCCTTTGGCATGAGAATTTTACTCACGCCCAAATACATAATGTAAATGAATTCATTCATATATATAGTGAGTGACAGTCGGGAGAGGTGCCTCAATTGAGGTCTTCTCATTTCCCGCTCTTCCTCCATTTCCTTCTCTCCCTCTTAAGTCATCTTCTCCGATCGATCTGCTGCATATCAGGCGTTGCTCCATTGTGCAGGATCGTAGAGCAGAGTCACTCTGTTCATTCGATCTAAGTTGGTATCAGAGCGAGCGTCCGCTGCATCTCTTTCTTCGGCTTATTTTCTTCTTCGCCGTCAGGTTCGTAATCTGTTTGCACAATGGATGACTCTACTATGGAATCAGCCCCTTCTCAGCCATTGAGCAGATCTGCTCTTCCTTTTGCCAATGGATCTACGTTTACTGCTTTACCGAACATATCTCATCGCTTTGCGGTCAAACTCAATTCTGATAATTACATGATATGGCGGGGCCAATTTATTCCGTTTCTGAAAATGTATGATCTCATGGGTTTGGTTGATGGTACGATCCCATGTCCTCCGGATTTTCTTCCGGATACTTCTAATCCTATGGTTTTGTTTCCAAATCCTGATGCAAAGCTATGGAAGCAGTATGACGGTCTGGTAATGACCTTGATCATCTCTTCTGTTAGCGATAGTATTCTTCCGATGGTCGTCGGATATGACAATGCTTCTGATGCCTGGAAGGCCATTTCCAATATGTACGGTTCATCTTCAAAGGCTCGTATGCTTCAGCTACGCTTGCAACTTCAGAATTTAAAGAAAGGCAACATGCGGATTGCTGAATTTTTACAGAAAATTCAACATCTATCCAACACTTTGGCTATGGCCGGTGACCCTGTCTCAACTAGTGAACTTCTTCTTTATGTTTTCAATGGCCTAGGATCGGATTATGATCCATTTGTGACTGCTATTACAACAAGAAATGATGGTTCCGTTCTTACATTTGATGAGCTCCAAGGGATGCTATTGAGTCATGAAATTCTCTTAAATCAGAGACAACAAGTAGTCACAGATTTAACTGCTAATTTAGCTCGTACCACTGTCACTCAACAGCAATCAGGTAATTCTTCAAATAGAGGCAGATCTAGACGTGGCAGGAACAATGGTAGAGGTCAATCTGATCGACCCAACTATTATACTACAGGCAGAAATTCTCCAAGTCAGAATCATTTTGATGGCTAGTACACTCACAGCTATGGTTCTAATCAAAGAAATCAGGTGCCGGTATGTCAATTATGTGACAAAAGAGGTCATACGGTTCATGTTTGTTGGAAGAGATTTGATCATGGTTTTCGAACCAACCAATACACAGGGAATTCACCACAGTCTGGTGGGTCTAACTTTTCTCCTTTTGCAGCTAACGTTGCCAATTTTAACACTCCTCAGGTTCCTGTTGACAATGCTTGGTATCCGGACAGTGGCGCTAATAATCACATGACTCCGAATATAGCTTTGCTTCAGAATCCCACAGAATATACAGGACAGGATAAGGTTTTGGTTGGTAATGGAGAAGGCATGAACATTAAGAATGTTGGTACCTCAGGTTACAAAAACTTTAAACTACTATCATACTTTACATGTTCCTTTGCTCACTAAAAATTTACTCTCGGTCTCACAGTTCACCAAGGACAACTCAGTCTCATTTGAATTCTTTCCTGATTCTTGTCTTATTAAGGATATCCGGAGCAGGAGCATTTTGGCCAGAGGGCGCAATTTTAATGGGTTGTCTTGCTTGGCAGGTAAGACATACTGCCTCCCAGGTGGAGTCGGCTGAAACTTCACAATTATGGCATGGTCGACTTGGGCATCCAACTTTGAAGATGGTGGTGAAAGTTTTAGATACTATTGGAGATCCCTCCACTTTTGATAGTAGTTTCTTTTGCACTCATTGTGCACTAGCCAAGAGTCACAAACAGTCCTTTCCGTCTTCTTCTCATGTTACAAAATTTCCTTTAGAAATTGTTGCCTCCGATGTTTAGGGCCCAGCACCTGTTCTTAGTTCCAATGGTTATAAATATTATGTCACCTTCGTTGACCATTTTAGTCGTTATTGTTGGATTTTTCCTATAGCTCTTAAAAGTGATGTCTTTAAGGTCTTTCTACAATTCAAAAATCAAGTTGAGAATTTATTTTCTCGAAAGATTGTTTATTTTCAAAGTGATTGGGGAGGAGAATTCCAAGCTCTATCTAAATTTTTTATTGATTGTGGCATTACACATCGAGTTGCATGTCCTTACACACACCATCAGAATGGCATTTCGGAGAGAAAGCACCGTCACATTATAGAGACCTCTCTAGCTCTTCTAAGTCATGCCAAACTTCCTTATATTTTTTGGGATGAAGCAGTCTTATGCGCCACTTATCTCATAAATCGGTTACCAACGCCGGAGTTTTACACAATATGTCTCCGTTTCAAAAATTATATGGCATTGCACCTGATTACAAGTTTTTGAAGGTCTTTGAGTGTGCATGTTACCCCCACTTAAGACCTTACAACTCTCACAAGTATACTTTCAGATCTGAATGTTGTGTCTTTTTAGGCTACAGCACCAAGCATAAGGGCTATAAGTGCTTTTCTCCTACAGCTGGGAAAATGTATGTTGCTATCAATGTGGTCTTCGATGAACATACTTTCCCCTATGAAACTCTTCTTAAGTCTTCAGATAATTGTGTGCTCACATCTGATTTATGTTTACCTGCACCACGGGTCACCACTTGCATTCAACCGGCTGCGGATATTCAATCTGGTTCTAGTTCTGTTGTACACCATATTAATCAAGACAGTTCTCACTCCATTCAGGTTTCTGCTTCTGACATTCCAGCATTACAACCACCATCTATGACTTCATTGTCTGGTTCTGATACATGTGCCTTTAGCAAGCTGGCTTGTTCCCTCAACTTTGCTATACCCTCTTCTAGCGGCTCTCCTATGCGGGTGTCTACCCAATGTCACATACCTCGGCTTTGTTTCCTCGCACAGGGAGACACTTCCCCTCCTCGGAAGTTCAGGTCTCTCACTGATATCTTATCTAAACCAGACCCTGTTCATCCACCAAGGACAAGTAAGTATGCTCTACTTGTTGAACATACCGGTGACATAGAACCTACCTCTTTCACTTCGGCCAATAAGAATTTAGCTTGGAGACAAGCCATGTCCGAAGAATTCTCTGCCTTGCAACGGAATGGCACTTGGGTCCTTGTATCCCCACCTGATAATGCTAACATTGTTGGTTGCAAATGGGTATTTAAATTGAAGAAAAACTCAGATGGAACTATCGCTAGACACAAGGCAAGGTTAGTAGCAAAGGGTTTCACCCAAGAGCACGGCATTGATTTTGATGAAACTTTCAGTCCTGTTATCAAGCCAACCACTATAAGGATTATTCTGTCTATTGCTGTGAGTTCCAATTGGCCCATTCGTCAACTAGATGTTAATAATGCCTTCTTGCATGGGACTTTGAATGAAGACATATATATGTCTCAACCTCCTGGTTTTATTGATAAATCATGTCCTACTTTTGTTTGCAAACTTTTAAAATCTTTATATGGGCTAAAGCAGGCCCCTCGGGCATGGTTTCAGAAACTTCATTCTCATTTGATGTCTCTCGGATTCAAGTCTTCAATATGTGATCCCTCTTTGTTTCTATTCATGAAGGATGGGATTATTATGTATTTGTTGGTTTATGTTGATGATATTATCTTGACTGGTAATAATCATCATGCTCTCACTCAACTGATTCAGAATATGGCGACTATCTTTTCTTTGAAAGATCTTGGTGATCTTACATATTTTTTGGGCATTGAAGTGACTAGGTCTTCGGCCGGTATGCAGTTGTGTCAACAACGTTATATCTTGGACTTACTTACAAAGTCTCAATTGTTAGATTCTAAACCGGTAACTACTCCTATAGCTGGCGATGGCACTCACGGTATTTGGATGGTACACTTCTGGATGATCCGACTCAATACAGGAGTTTGGTTGGCTCCCTCCAGTATGTTACATTAACAAGACCGGATGTTGCTTTCTCAGTCAACAAGGTCTGTCAATTTATGGCAGCCCCTACAGATGTGCATTTCTTTCTTGTCAAACGGATATTGAGATACCTCAAAGCCACCCATAACTTCACCTTCTTCATTCGTCCCACTGATTTCACTCTACAGGCTTTTTGTGATGCTGATTGGGGAGGATGTCCGGATGACCGGAGATCCACCGGTGGCTACAGCATTTATCTTGGTCATAACTTGGTTTCTTGGACAGCCAAGAAGCAACGGACAGTTGCTAGGTCCAGTACAGAGGCCGAGATGAGATCCATGGCCCTTACTGTTACTGAACTTCTTTGGACACTTCAGCTGATCAAGGAACTGAACATACATGTTACCCATCCCCCTGTGGTCTGGTGTGACAATATAAGTGCCATATACCTCTCTGCCAAATCCTGTTTTTAAAGCTAGAACAAGACACGTAGAAATTGACTTTCATTTTATTAGAGAACTTGTACGACGAAAACAATTGTTATTAAACATCTCTCCGGCCAGGATCAAATAGTGACATTTTCACCAAGCCTCTCTCAATTAAACCTTTTGAGACACTTCGAAGCAAGTTGAATCTGCAACCCCAGTTCAACTTGAAGGGGGGTGTTAGGAATTACACAATTCCATGGCATCCTGGGTAGTTAGGGTCGTTACCTTTAAGGTACACTTGTATTTCAATTACATGTACATTTACATTTCATCTCAATTCCTTTGGCATGAGAATTTTACTCACGCCCAAATACATAATGTAAATGAATTCATTCATATATATAGTGAGTGACAGTCGGGAGAGGTGCCTCAATTGAGGTCTTCTCATTTCCCGCTCTTCCTCCATTTCCTTCTCTCCCTCTGAAGTCATCTTCTCCGATCGATCTGCTGCATATCAGGCGTTGCTCCATTGTGCAGGATCGTAGAGCAGAGTCACTCTGTTCATTCGATCTAAGTGGAGGAACCCCACCGTGTAGATCACCTTCCCTGCTGTGTAGAGCCCTAAATGGAGGAGGAGGAGGAGGAGGAGGAAGAGTCATGCCGTCGTCATCACCGACCGCAAGGACCTAGTGCAAGGAGCAAAGATGGACGGGTATGACAGAACCCAACACACGCCAAAGATTTAGATGGCCCACGAGACGAAAGCTCTCACCTCTGCTTAGAGCCGCCGGAGCTGCCGCATTCGCCGTTGCCTGGAGCTATCAGAGCTGCTGCCAGGTGCTGCCGGAACTACCTAGTGCCATTGGAGACCCTGGAGCTGCTGCATTCGCTGTTGGAGCTGCCGCAAGCTGCCGCCTGGTGCCTGCAAGAGAGTCGGTCCGGGGAGCATATCCTCCGAACCTACGTTTATCCCATCTATTATCTCCATTTTCTAGAATGAACTTAATTAAGTTAACTTAGATTAAACTAAAATTTTTTCATCTATCAAACAAAGGATTAGGGATAAGTAAGGTTTATCCCTCCTTATATTCATACCAAATAGGGTCTCAGGGTCCATTTGATTTCAAGTAATACCAAAACAAAAAAAAAGTATTTCATGGAATACTCTTTTCAAGAAAATTGAAAACATCCATCATCATTTGGTTGCATGTAGTTGTTTTGCATAAAAATTTTATCAAGTTCTTCAACGGCAATATTACAACCATGGATAATTTTATTAATATTTAGATAATCAAAATATTTTTACAACCAAATCTTGATATGAAAAAATTTAAACAAATTATTTTTCATGAAATTATTTTTTTATGAAATTGATAACATTTCTTATTATTTACATATATTAATGAAATATTTTTAAAAATACTTAATAAAATTTTTAATTATTTTTATAAAATATTTTTAGTCATTTGGATATTTTTAAATTATTTTCTTAAACTTCATGTAAAGTCTTACTATAGTATCATCATTTATATATTAAAATTTTTAAAAAAATTTATTAAATTTGGAGTTAACATTTTAAATTAATTATATGATAAAATTAAAACTAAAGTTTTTTATAAAAAAATGATTTACTCAAAATTCATATTTTGGAAACCTAAAATAATAGTACAACATATGATGCACTTGTAAATTTTAAATAAAAATAATTTAATTAACAAACAACATAGTTCAAACTATAAATTTTATAAAAAAACTTTTACTCAAACTTCATATTTTGGAAATTCACATTAAGCATATTGATAATTAAATAAAAAATATAAAATCTAGTACAATATAAAGCTTTCTAATATATAACTAATATATGGAAGAGCGAAACCTAATTCTTTGTCCACTTTTTGTGACCGTGAGGCATATAAGTTGTTTACGTGATAAGAGATGTGTCTCTTCGACGGTTCAACCTTTCGTAACACCCCCCTCTTATGGCCAAACGCTGCCCTCCCACTCGCATCCCTCGATTGGTCTACCCTTCCGCTCGTGTCCCTCCAATGGTCTTCTCGTAGAAGCCACCCCAAGGGATGAGGTGATGCGACGCCGATGACGATGAAGCGGCCAACTGTGTTGTGATGTGCTTAGTCGCGCATGGAGCAAAAACACCGGGAAAGAAGTGATTTTCCCATCTTCAGACACCGCCATCACCTTCTTCCAAGTACAACTGCATGAACCGCTTCCAAGCATAGCCGCTCCACCATTGCTCGTTTCAACTGCCCTCCCATTGGTTTGTCATCGCCACCACCTTCTTCAAAGGGTGACCCCCTTACCAATACATTCATCCCTTCAATTCCACACCAGTCGGCTCCTATGTAGTGCTTTTTAGCTTTTTTCGCATCTTTTCCTCATCCTCTCCATAGGCGATTGCTCGCATATATGCATTGGACGTCAAAAGAAGCCTCAGCCGCATGGCCACTCGTAGGCACTTCAGATGCAACAATGTTGCCTACGGGTTAGCATCTCATCAACTGCCTACTCACAGTAGTGAAATTAGTTCTTCAAGTAGTACATATACAATTTTTCCGTTATCAAGAAGATTATTATTTGTAATCACCCTCTTTGAAAATGCAAATTAAGAAAACATTACTTTCTAGCCTAAATAATGTATACACTAGATAGACATTATATAATGACAATTTTATTACTTCATAAAATGTTAAAAATATTTTAAGACTTAAACAAAGACTGAGTCCTTCTACTAATTATTTTTTAGAAGTATTTTTTCCAAGGCAATTGACAAACCTATCAAAAACGTGCTCTGGAAATATAAATAGTAGTGCCAAGATTATTTTCAACACAACTGTAGAATTAACTATAATTTTCATATTAGGAACATTCATTATAAAAGTTGACATAAAATACACTAAGGAATTTGAGATTCTGCATGAAGGTGCCTTTATTCAACACTAAAAAATGAGATTTAGAAATAGTTTTGTGGTGATTTCATTTGAGGCATTTGGCTATTTAAGGTGCTGGTGAAAACATCTCTCTTAACATTTTAAGGTACCCACCATGTACTTTTTTATTTTGGCCTCAACAATCACCGCAAGGTAGAAAGATATTATCTTTGATCAACTATGTGAATGGCATCAAGGAAATAACAAAATTCTTATTGCAACTGCCATGTTACCTTAAATATTCTTGTTTCTCACTATTGCTAAATTGTCAACAACAACTAAGTTTAGGAGTGTTCACATATTGATTCAGTTTGATTTCAAGTAGATTTTCTAAAACTAAATTGTACCTATATGTGAACACCCCTGAACTTAGCTGATCTAGACAATTTCGAAATTGAACCAAACCAGTTTGGTAAAAGCCTGAATTATTGTGGACTTGACGTAATGGTGCAGAATATTACATAAAATTTATTAAAAAAGTAAAAATAAAAATAATATATTACAAGATAAGATTAAGCAAAAAAACTAAATAACTAAACATTATGCAGTAGACTTGCTGATTGAAGTTGGTTAGAAATTTTTATTAATTTTTTTGGGTTGTGTCAATCTAAACTTTTTCTTCTATCCCTAATAAACCATGAAGACACAAGCATACAATTATGAAGAAAATAAAAGATAAAATTGTGGGTATTCTTATGAATCTTCATCGTCCATGTGTACTATTTATTGTTTACATTTTGTTAGATCCCATATGTGGAAGCACCTCAATTCTCAAGTTCTCATTGTAGCAATAATTTTGGATGGCAATGGCATGGTCAGCTGCACAAAGGCATTTCTAATTGGCACAAGGATAAAAGTAAAAGTGGCTTTGTATTGTCTATTGTTTTGCTTGTTACCAAAGGTGTTCGTTCTTTAGCCTCCTTGTAGAAGCATGGTTGAAGGGAGATGGGATGCACATTATTCATAACACTATCACAAAGGTGGGGTAGACTTTTTATTTTTTAAAAATTTAAGATATCCTGCATTTCTTGCAATTTTCTAATTTGTTGATTTTATGGCTTGTAGGCTTTTTGGATTTTCTGATTTTAAGGAATCTCTAGTTCTTGAAATTTCTAGGATCCAAAATTTTTGGGCCTTAAGGAATTTTAAGATTTCTACTTTTTTGGGTTTTCTCATATCCACGATCTCTAATTTCTTCAGATTTCCAGATTTATGATTCTAGATTTCCAGATTTATGATCTCTTAGGCTCAGAGACTTAAGTTTATGTGATTCCTTGGATGCTCCCTCTCAAGATACAAGTGTCTAAGAATGAAGTATCCTTTAGATGGATCTTTTACAACAAGATACATGTGAGTGAGGCATGAAAAACTATGTTATTCGAGGCAAGTGCAATGCTCCCAAGGTGAGGGGAGGGCCATCTCGTCTTAGGATATGGGCACATTTCCATGTGCCCATGAACAGAAGTATATACCCATACTCTGTAACTCCACAAGGATAGGAAGAATATTAAATTGGTGAAGAATTGCAACCTAAACACTCAAAGGATCTTGCAATGCAACAACACTTTCAAGCAACTGAAAACCATAGTTGGTATATGTGAGAACCTCGTTTTTGGAGTTTTGAAAAGATTTTTGTATCTTCTTTGGACTACTTAAGAAAATAGGTGATAGCATATAAATATATTAAATAGTTCGACGATATATTTTAAAATACTAGAACCGAGGTTTGAGTTCTTTGAAAATTTAATTTTCACCTCTCTCCACCGAATGGTGTGAATATCCAACGTTAACTTACATCGTGCAAGTACTCGAATACCCTCGATTAACTACCATAGCAATCTAGTTTGAGAAAATGTGCACATCCACATAACAAAAGAGAACACAAAAAGGGCCCAGTCTTTCTGGCCCCGATAAGATGCAAACAAGTTGTTCTAAATATGTTGGATGTTGATTTTATTTGTTTTGGAGTTGACTTTTAATTTAATTTGAGGTTGGTTTTATTGGGTTTGAGCTGTGAATTTTCATACTTGATTTCATGTTAATTTTGAATTGTTTTATTTTGGATTTCAATAGCTTTTAGTTTAAATAGTTGAAGTTATTTTTTTGTTTCGTTTTAGAATTTGGTTAATTTTTGATATGTTAAACAATCTAATTTTATTTAGTTTGGTTGACACTTGAATTGAGATATTTTTGTTATTTTTATGTTGGTTGGTATTTTGGTGTCGTTTTGATTATGTTTGGTGTGTTTAGGTGTCTTAAACTTTGATTTTTATTTGATTAATTTTAAATTCTAGATTGTTACTGATTTGATTTTTTTGTTTTATGACTGTCTTTTCGTGTTTTAAAGTATTTTTGATGTGATTTATTTAATTAGTTTTGAATTATTTGAATCCTACTTGTTTAAGAAGTTTAATTTCATTAAATTAGATGAGTTTAATTGGAATTTCCAGGTTGATTTTTCTTCAATTTTAGATTTAATGAAGTATATTTTTAAGATATTTTCAGATTCGTTTTGTCTTTTATTTATGTTCGGTTCACATCTTATCTTGTTCGTCAGGCTAGCATCGATGCTTGGTTGAAATAGTCCACATTGGCACTTGAACTTCATTGATTTCATTTCAATGTCGGTGTACATTTGATGAATATCCAACAATATGTCGGCATTCCTTCCCTTGAGATGAATTTCCATAAGATTGGGGAAATTTCGGTATCATGTCGCCTTATTTTCTATTGAAATGGAGATTTACTTATCCGACGCAACAAGTACTTGACTCGTCGTGTCGTGTGAATGAACCGTCTACAATGGGGGTTGGCCTATGCCTATGTCCAAGAGCGACTTACTGGAATGTACTTGAGTTCTTCGTCCAATAGGGTGCTCAAATTTTGAGCTAACCCTTTATTTAATTTTGCATTTTGCGTTTCAAATTTTTTTATTCAAGTTTATTTTTTTGGCTCAAAGTCCAATAAGACCAGCTTTTTGTTTCATGGCCCAACAAGGTCAGCTTCAACTCCTTGGGGCTTGGCGGCCTTATTTGTGCCATGTGGGACTGGGTGGCCCAATAAGGCTGGCTTCAAGTCTTCATGGCACGACTGGATCAGATTGGCCCATCTTCAGCTCCTTGGGCTCAGGCAACTCAAGTCGCGCCACGTCGGGGTCCATTGTCTTAAACAAACCAACACCTATTTGACACATACTAGGCACCTGTTTTGGGGCAGGACCGGCACCTATTTTATGTAAGGAATCATCCTAGAAAATTTGGTGTGGTGGAAGCGACAATTCCTATGAGTTCTTTTATAATCTGTCTCAATTGGAACCGAATGACGAAAATTAAAAACCGATCAAAGTGGGTTCAAATATACTTGATTGAAATTTATCTAATTCTAAGGACAGTAAGAAGATGAGCTTCTCAAGCTCTTCAAACCGTTTAAGTGTTCAGTCTCCATCAGCATCCACACGAACTTCATTCACAGCAGGTTCTCCCTTCGCACTAGCCTCGAGAATTGTTCTCGAATAGAGCTCCATCACCCATGGATGCCTGCTATAGAGAGGATGTAGGGAGGAGGCTGAGGATGTGATTTTCACCCTTGATTTGATCGAGTTTGGCTGAAACTATTAGTATTTATAGAGAATTTTGGAATTTTTCATGAAAACCCAAAATCTCTATAAATTACGTCATTGTTTCTATTCTTATGGATAAGTCCTTATGTGTGTGACCCACTAGTCCCAATAGTCTATTTGGTTGAAGCCTAAATAAAATAGAATAACTCTATTTAATTTAATTAAATCTATTATCTATCTGATAACAAATTAGTCGGCCTTCTAATCATGAAGGGTACAAGCCACATCTCATGATCCCAAATAGCTGTGGGGATAATCTTATCTTCATTGAGGCTTTCCATCATAAATTAACACATGTATATAAACTCTCGTACATCCAATATCCTAGTCAAATAGAAGTACAACATCAACTGTCAACTCTTTAGTTTATTAACTCTATAGGATATTGTACTCAGAATTGGGTCAATTGAAAAACTCTTTTTCCAATCATCCTATCTACCCTGGACAGAGATATAGAGTACTATTCCATAGGACATTCACTCTCACTTACTGAGAGTGGATAATCTCTTGTTGTCCGCTCAATTATCTCCATCAGGTTTTTCTTGTACCCAATCCATCGTTATATTGAACCATCTAAACGGTGATCAATAAGTCAATGGTCAAATCATAAGTTTCACCTAACAAGGTATCTTTGGCGACTTAGGTCAAAGGTCCATCCATACAACCGTGATGATAGAAAACCCTGATTGACCGTTTGATAAGATACCATTCAGGGTTTCTAATTCGGTCAGTTTAGTAAACTAATTCAATTAATGAGCACCTGTATATATATCTCAGTGTCTCTACACTAATAACCAATGAGATCGATCTTCATCATCACATGAGAAGACATCATATACACAAGTCTATCCGGATCCTTGATGTCCTATCTTAAGTATCCTATGACTAGGAATATTTAGGTCAAATACCTCTAGATGATCAATATGATTATCATGATTTCATCATAATTTAATCATCATTGCATTTGATCAAGGACTTCATTATGATATTCACGTCTAATAAGAGTTTGTAATGAAAATTTTGTCTAATTATTTGAATGAGATATTTCTAAAAATGTCAAATCATATCATATATGATTGACTTATAGAACATACTTTCCTATCAATCTCTCACTTGCACTAAAGCCAATCATCCATCTGACTGATCTCTATCAGCTCGAGGTAAAGCTCAAAGACTCTTTAAATAACTGCTTCATTTAGTGGATCTACAATGTTATTAACCGTAGATACTCTATCTTTAATTCTATCTTTATAAGTTGCTTTTTGATTTTATGGTATTGCCACAGATGTTTTAAACTTATGATGAGACATCGGCTCTACCCCAATTGCTTTCTCAAAACAATGGTGTAGACACGCAATTTTGGTCTAGTTGAAGAGCTTAAATTCTTGTTTTTATGAAGAATATTTGAGTAACCTTTCAAGGGAACCGAGTTTTTCAGAAGAATCAGGTCTTTCGGCACATTTCGAAGAAGATCGATAGAGCGTTGACTGGAGTCAAAGCACCTTATATATAGGGCACCAAGCGCCCTATAAATGGGGCGCCTGGCACCTGGTCAAATCGACTCGACTGGCCGATTTGACCACTCACAGGGACTCGTCTTATCGATTTGACATGGCTCATGATGCTAGCGCCCTATATATAGGGCACTTTGCTGCGTGGAGATATTTTTCGGAATTGACCAAAGTGCCCTCTTTTGGGCTATAAATAGGCCCTCATTTGAAGCTTGGAGAAGGTTCCAACTTCGTGCCACCCATACCACGTTTCTAAGCCATTTTCACCCCCCATAAGCCTTCAAACTGATCCGAATTCCCCCTCCCAAAAAGCTCAAAACTTGCTATTTCTGCCATCCAAAAACATGATTTTTCTTCCACTTTGAAGGCCTTTACCCGTTTCTCCTCTTTCATTGAGCATCCAAACCCCCCACCGTTAGCTTTATTTGCATATTGGCTACAAGGAGGAGCCTCTACTTCGTCCCGAAAGCCATCCAGTACTCCGGAGCAGCATCGTAAAGAGGGGAAGAAAATCTGCTCGAGCCAGACTTAGTGCCCCATATACAGGGCACTTTAACCTTGGTCAACGCGCCCTATAAAGGGGGCACCTGCAGCTAGCACCCTATATATAGGGCACTAGCAGGGGCAGAAGCCAGTTTTGTATCTTCCAGAGTCCGATCGCCCATTCGATCAAATTTTTGTTCTCTGCTTTCATCTTAAAACCTTTCATTACTTTATTTGGCATACATTAGGTTATCTTGCACCTCATATATATTTAAAAACCTACCAAAATAGGGGTTGGGATTCCGTCCCAATCCGGTTAGTTCATCCTCTTTTGCATGTTCAAGATCCAAACCAAGCATGATACTATACTCTTTCTAGAGCTAATGATCTTTACTTGTTTTTGTATTTTTTCGCAGGACATTCTTAGGTGAACCCGACCGAAGCGAAGCTTTGACGCGATCGGGAGTAAAGAGCCCACTAAGGCTCTCCTCTTTCGGCCGGCCGAGAGAGGAGAAGTTAAAACCTAGCAATCTCCCCCCCTTATTCCAAAAGGTACGACGGTCAAACTTGCTTTTCATTCCATTTGCTTTATATCTAATCACATTTTGGAGTCTTCGGCTCCTGGCGACCACACACACATACCACTAACTCTTCGCTCCAAGAGGAGAAAGAAAGAGGATGAACCACGACACGGTACTAGCCGTTTCCGGGTGCCTACACCTTTTGGCGACCACAGTGGGACCACTCTTGCTTTAGTGAGCTATTCTCATCTCTTCAAAAGAATGTCCAACATGCTCATCTTCACTCTAGTTCTTGTTTGAGTTATTATATCTTCCTTGTGTCTCTACTTGCTTGCTTATTTGCTTCTTTTGAACATCATTTAGTTTCTTCCGATTTACTTGCTCTCCGTTGGTCTCTTTTAAAAGGCACAATCTGATTTTTTTTAGACTTGTTTTATCAACTTGCTTCAACTTTGCATCTTAGGGATTATCTTGTTAAGTATCTTTACCTATTTTCCTTAAAGTTTAATTTCTTTCCTAAGCATCTTTAGTTGAATTAGTACTTGCTTTCATCCTAGTTTGACTTCATATCATTGTCTTGTTTACTTGTTTTTCCAACATTCTATTGTTTATTACATGCTTTTACTTTTTTCTTGTTTGCTTCTCACTCCTTGACATCTCACTTGCATTTAGTTTGCATTGGGTTTTCTTTGACTCCTTTAGGTCATCCGAGAAGGGAGGCTCTCTCCTCCCAAAGCCCTACACATCCAAACACCACTCTTGGTGGTTGCCAACTCCTCCTCCAGGGATTCCCTCTCGGAAGGACTGGGTAGCTTCTATCAAGACCTCCTTAAGTCCCTAAACGTGAAGGATTCCGTCTTCACTGATCAGGCTGGTTGTACCATTTTATCCCAAAACCCGGAGTACCTATCACCTATCGTTGTGAAAAGAGTGACAACCTTAGATTGCTCGGCGTTGTGAGAGCATAGGTCCTACCCATTTATTTGAGTGGACATTATTTCTCTTAACAAGCCACTAATTTAAGGTTGAAACATAAAAAAATTTGCGGTAATCATTTTAAGTCTATGCCATTACTTGTTTAGAAATCAAAATTGAAAACCAAAACAAAAATTTGAAAAAACTTAATAAAAACCAAAAGAAATCCTTACTTGAGGTTAATTTGCTTGATAACTTGTTTGTCCAAACAAAAATCAAAACCACCAAAAAAAGGGAAAAGAACAAAACTAAAAAAAAGACTATATGTGCTTTTATTCGTCATCTTTCCTTCGTGTTTATGAACTTGAGATCAGGACAAGTCATCGGGATGATGGACCAAGGATACGAGTCGCTGTAGCTGGAGTATGATCAATCCTACCTCCACCCGGACGCCGTATGTGCCGTCAACGAACCCGAAATTCTTCTTGAAACCAGTCATAGTTGTCAAGGCGCCTGCCTAGGCGGCGCCTAGGCGCCCGCCTAGGCGGCAAGGCGCCTTTCCAAGGGCGCCTTGCCAGGGCGCCTTGTCGCCTAAGCGGAATCGGTACCCTTCAACGCCTTGGGCGCCTTGTCGCCTTGACAACTATGAAACCAGTTCACCCCGACTCCACCCAGATTCTCTGTGGGAGGCATTTTCTCACGCCGACCCAACTCAACTACAAGCCATCGAGGCCATCTTGAAGGAAAAATCACCTGCCAATCACACCCATGCCGAAGGTGGCCACCGCACCTCTACCCCCCAATTGGCAACTGGCCAACTCGGTGCACCAGTACCAGGTCATTCTCACAATGGACCCTTGATTCCAAATTCACCCCATCTGGTTGCTATCTTGAACCACCTGGACCCGAATAACACCACACCACTCAGGCCGCCGGTCTACTCTTCTGCACACTTTAATCAAGCTCGCCCGCAAATGCACTACCCGATACACCATCCTTGCCTGGCCGCTTCGGCCTATCCAATGGTCATGCCGACAAATCAAACATCTGTTCTCCTCCCTCCTCTTGCTCGAGAATCCTCCGTTGATCAAACTGTGCTTAACAAAATCAACAGAATGGATGAACAATATCGGGAGCTCAAGCAGTTGATCGACACGAGGGCTCTCCCGGAGATATCTCTCCCCTCTCTCCCCGTGTTCCATCTTCCTCCTTCCGAAATGCCCATTTACCGCCGGTATAACGGAAATGGGAATCCTTTCATTCACATCAAAGACTTCCTTTATGAATCTGTCATGTGGCAAAATGACCCGAAAGCCCTTGCATACCTATTCAGAAGATCACTAGAAGGCTCCGCGTTGGAATGATTCTATTCACTTGACCCTTTGGAAGCCAGCAACTTTGATACTGTCAAAGTAAAATTCTTGCAAGGATATCAAGATCGAGTCGACCCTACATATTCAATCACATATCTTATGGCCGAGAAGATGAGAAATGATGAGGATTTCATAAGGTATGCTGACAGATGGAGAGCAATGGCAGAAAGGCTGACAAATGCACTATCAGAATCAGAACAAGTCAAAATGATCATCACTAACGCCACTCCAGCTCTAAAGAATGTACTGGCATTACATCACCATGTCACCATGAGCAAACTCTATGAGAGAGCACGGTACATCCAAACAACTCCGAGACTCTCCCATCATGAACCTCTTCGACCCTAGGCCACGAGTCACCAAAAAGACAACCACCACTACCACTGGGCCTGTAACCGAAGGTGCGATAAGCAACGAACACGTCAACATCATAGGAAACCCGCCCAACAACTACCAACAACAGTACAGAAACCCCCAATACAGAAACCCCCCCCAAGTCCAACCGGCACCTCGCCCTCAAATTCAACCCTAACCTTTCCGACACCAAACACCAAATCAATATCCCCAACAACCAACACAGACACAGTCCCCCAGCAACCCCGACAGTTGTCCATGCAAACCTTTGCATCTCAACCACCACGCCAACCAACCACCTGCAACCAGGCACCTCCTCCCATCGCCTATGCACCACGAAGAACAGGGCCTAGAAGAAACCATTATCCACCATTACTGTACTCTCTCACAGATATTTTCAATGCTCTTATGGCGGCAGGGCAGATTTCATTGCCAAGAGAAAAGTTGGAGTGGCCACAAAATGCCAATACAGAGAGATATTGCTTATACCACAGATACCCGGGGTACACAGTGGATTTTTTTTTTCAGTTTAAGGATTATATCCATGACCTCCATGAGCAGGGAAGCATTGACTGGGGTCAAATGGACGAATACATCAAGGCAGTGAAAAACCAACCTCAGTAGCAGCAGGCACTAGTACAACAATAGCAACAGGAATCCGGTGTGGGGATCATTTAGAACCCGCTACCCGCACATGCGCCCATGATAGTACCAGAAAATCAAAGGGTTAATCCCATTCTAACCACTACCAATGAACCCCGAGATAGAGGCCAAAATTGGAAAATCGAGGGACCTGCTTCTTTCATGAACATTAACCTTTTGAACCACGTTAACCAAACCATTCACTCCATACCATGAGCTATACCCACCAGAAGGAGCCAACCACCAATCATTCACACCTTTCCACTACCTATCATAACGCCGCCAGCCATACAACTCTAGCCGGGTCGGACCTTGATCCGTCCGGTTGAGCCAACATCGTCACCATTAGGACCCATTATCATACCGCCTCGTACAACCATGCCATCACAACCTACCCACACCTCTACAACCCGAACCATCATCACTACGCCCCTACCGAGGCCTCCCATCATACGGCCTAACCTTTCATCCACCTCTACTACACCAACCACAGCCCCTCAGCTCGCCACGGTGCTTAGGAGCGTGCGCATGTTTCAAAGGGTTTTTCCCCAAACCAGACAATAGGGACGGTCGCAAGAAGAAGAAGAAGAACACCTAGAAGAGCCAGTGCCAGGGACATCTTACAACTTGTTGAAGCACCTCGACAAAACCCCTGCACGAATTTCCATCCTGGAACTGATCAAAAGGTCCAAGGTTTAGCAGGAAGTTCTTCAATAGTATCTACAACGAGTGATGTCAATGAAACCCTTCCCCCTGAGAAGATTGCATCAGTCTTGACCCCGAGAAGTGAACACCCCGCCCTCACTTTCACCAAAGAAGAGTTGGTCGAACCAGAAGCAAGAAAGTATGCACTTTGCATCACTGTTAGCATCAACGAAACGGACGTCAAGTCTTGTTTAGTTGATACTGGTGCTTCCATTAACATCTTGCCACCAAAAACGCTACAACTATGTGGAATCCCAGAAGAGGATATTCGGCCATCACAAATCACTGTAACAGCATATGACAATTCAAAGAGGCCCACCCATGGCATGGTTACACTTGAAGTCAAGCTCAGACCCCGAGTTGTTACTGTTGACTTCCACATCCTGGACATGGACCCAACTTACAAAGCTATCTTGGAAAGGCCTTACCTTGAAGCACTAGAGGTTGTAGCCTCAACCAATCACCAGTTCATCAAGTTTCCCTTCAAGGGTCAAGTCATTAAGTTGGTAAGTATGCCTGTGGACTGCCTGGTTACTCTCTCTCCTAGCTTGCCAAATCAGCTGGTCTTCACAATCCTTGATCTGCCAAAGGATGGAAGGCAGCCCAGGCAAGTTTGGAAAAGAAAGAAGGACGCTACCAAGACCCTTGGGTAGCGTATGATGGAAAATCTGGGATATCAAGAAGGCCGAGGGTTGGGAAGAGAATTGCAAGGCATCGTAGAACCCATCCAGCTAGTGAAGACAACATCAAGAAACGGGATAGGATACGATGGGACATGCGATAATGGCCAAAAGATCAGTCAAAAATACTTCAAGGGGTGTCTGCACAAGTTCTTTGACAAGAGGGAGACAATACAAATGATTGAAGAACAAGAACCATATGAATAGGCAAAGAAAAAGAAGGTTGACAGCCTAGAGGATGAGCCATGTCTTGACATATCATGGTTGTTCATTGAAGAAGGGTCAAGTGGTGAATCATTCCATGGCAAGCCTTCTGGAAATCGGAATCAGGGGTATTCACCTATTGTCACCCCCACAATTCTAACGAACCCACTCTCAACAAGTTCACCATCATATTCACCAGGCAGCAAGGATGCTCTCTCTATCCATATTTACTCATTTTGTTTCCTTCCTTGTCAATATCCCAGCCCACACCGGAAACCACAACCGGCCAAACCCATTCTGTGTTCATGTTTAGTACTCCCCAAAAAGACAAAAAAATGCCTTGTTCTCAACCCAAGTTTCAATTGAAGAGACATCCCAACTCGCTCTGAAGGATGATCCAATCCGGGAGACCACCTAGTCTCTGATCGATCTCCTTTGCCCGTCACCTCCATCAATAAATTCTGCTCCCTCCACTTCTTCTTCCTCATTCCTCCTGCCTTTTTATTTAGGTTTAGTTTCTGACAAAACAAAAATCATAGGTAGGAGAGTTCCAGAAAGATACCTGCATCAGTTAGCTCAAAAAAGCATAAGAAGTGCGAAGCTACTAGAGTATCTAGAAAATGCAATCCAGTTGAATGAAATTTGATATGAGGCGAAGGACAACATTGATCCAACTTTGGGGGTTTATGAGGTTGTATCAGAAAAAGACCCTGATATTGAGGATGAAGAGGAGGATTTGGCTGATGCCTACGCATCCGGATTAAAGAGATTTGAAGAGCCGTCAGCCACGGTGGATGAACCAACTAAGGAACTCAATCTTTGAACACCGGAAGATCCTAAGAATATCCTCATCAGTGCCAACCTCACCTCACTAGAAGAACAAAATCTAATGGGGGTGCTACAAGAGTACAAGGACACGTTCGCTTTTACATATGAAGATATGCCAGGGTAGATAAGTCATTGGTAGAGCATCGATTAACTTTAAAACTCGAAGCTACCCCGGTCAAGCAAAAGTTAAAGAGATTCCACCCAGACATAGCATTAAAGATGAAAGAAGAGGTCGATAAGCTACACCAAGCAAAATTCATTAGAGTCATCTTTTATCCGCAATGGGTGGCAAATATAGTCCCAGTCATGAAGAAGGATGGAAAGGTTCGAATTTGCATTGACTTCAGGGAATTAAACCGAGCATGTCCAAAAGATGATTTCCCCCTTCCTCATATTGATGTCCTTGTTGACAACACAGCTAGATTTGAAAACCTATCGTTCATGGATGGATATTCAGGGTATAATCAAATCCGGTTAGCAGAAGAGGATCAAGAGAAGACCTCATTCACTACACCTTGGGGAACTTATTTCTACGTCATCATGCCCTTTGGATTAAAGAATGCCAGAGCAACTTATCAAAGGGCCATGGTGGCGATATTTCATGCTACGATGCATAAATTTGTAGAGGTGTATGCGGATGATCTAGTGGTTAACTCTCGGACCCGAGATGAGCCTGCTAAGGTGTTAAAAGGGGTTTTACAGTGAGCCAGGGAATATAAGCTTAAAATGAACCTCAAGAAGTGTGTGTTTGGAGTATTATCCGGAAAGCTACTTGGGTTCATCATCAGCAAAAGAGGCATTGAGATCGATCCCAACAAGGCCAAGGCCATCATTGATATGCCTCCACCAAAGAACTTAAAAGAGCTGAGAGGGTTGATTGGTAGGCTATAATTTGATCGCCGGTTTATCTCACAACACTCTCAAAGGTGCAAAGCTTTCTATGAGTTAACCAAGGCGAATGCCGAATTTAGATGGGATTCAAGATGCTAGGAGGCATTCGATGGTTTAAAAAGGTACTTGTCAAGCCCACCTGTGCTCAAACTTCGGTTCCCGGCAAACCCTTAATCTTATACATCTCGGTTTTGGAAGGATCCTTTGGAGCAGTATTGGCACAATTAGATGACGAAGGGAAAGAGCGAGCAGCATACTATCTGTCCAAAATCTTCGATCCTTGTGAGCAGAAGTATACAACCATGGAGAAAACCTGTGCCGCCCTAGTTTGGGTGGTCTAGAAGCTTAAACATTACTTTTTGGCTCATGAGGTTAATCTCATTGCTCATATGAATCCCATCAAGTTTCTCCTTGAAAAATATGTCCTGACTGACCGGTTGGCATGCTGGAAGAGCTTTCTCTCTCAATTTGACATCACCTATATCCAACAGAAGGTGATCAAGGGCTATGCGATTGTTGAGCATTTGGCCCATCACCCCATCCCAATCTTTGATCCCATCCAGTCGGAATTCCCCGACGAGGAATTGATACCCATTCAATCCTCTAATTTGTGGACTTTATATTTTGATGGGGCCTTAAACTCTCAAGGTAGAGGGATAGGGATTGTTCTTCTGTCACCCGAAGGTGTCACCATTCCACAGGCTTTTCAGCTCCATTTTTCAGCAACAAACAATATAGCTGAATATGAAGCCTTACTGGCTGGACTGGAGGCCGCTCACTTCTATGGTGCCACCGAACTAAGGGTGATCGGTGATAGTTAGTTGATTCTCCACCAAGCGCTTGCCAAATATCGCACATCTCATCCTGGGCTCAGATCGTACCAAGAACTCACTGTCTATTATATCAAGCTATTCTCCAAACTTGAATTCATTCATGTTCCTCGTGCTCAGAATATTCTTGCCGATGCTCTCACCTCTCTGGCATCTTCACTATCTGTCTCGCTAGGCAGATAGGTTAGGACGATCTATGTTTGCCGACGTACCATTCCGGCAGTGGAAGATGCACAATTCTTGAAAGTTAAAGAAGAGTTTGAAAGGAAGGAGTACATTGAGTAAAAAGAAGAAGTATCTTTATTCGAGTTGAAAGAATTAGAAGAAGGAGAAAAACCATGGTATCATGAGATTGCGAATTACTATCAGGATTAGGCATATCCACCAGGAGCAACTTCTAAAGAGAAGAAAGCCATTAGAAGAATCTCCCAGAGAAACACCATCTTAGGAGGAGTACTTTACAAAAGGAGCGTGGCCGGCATACTATTAAGATGTGTGGATGAAGAAGAGGCTGAATTGGTGCTTAAAGAAGCACATTCTGGAGTATGTGGAGGCCATGTAAATGCTCAAGCCCTTGCCAAGAAGATCATCAGGCAAGGGTATTATTGGCCTACTCTAGAAGAAGATTGCTCGATCTTTTTTCGGCACTGTCATCAATGTCAACTTCGCGCTGACAAGATTCACTCTCCTGCATCTTCCCTTCACCCGATTCATGCCCCATGGCCTTTCACTATGTGGGCTTTTGATGTTATCGGACCCCTTGGTGACCCAAACTCCACAAACAAAACCAAATCTTTCATCCTAACGGCAACGGAGTACTTCACCAAGTGGGCAGAAGCGAAAGCATACATGGAGATCATGGTGTAGGCACCCGGATGAGCCGGCTCGGCTCACGCGTGTGTCGACGAGGGAGAGAGAAGAAGAGGAGAAGGAGAGTGTGTGTGTGCGTGAAAGGTGAAGTGTGTGGTCGCCAGGAGCCGAAGGCTCCGAAGTGTGAGTAGGTGTTAGGCAAATGAACTGGAAGGAGTTTGACTGTCGTACCTTGGGGATGTGAATGGGGGGAGATTGTTTGGTTCTAACTTCTCCTTTCTCGGCCGGCCGAGAGGGGAGAGCTTTAGAGAGTTCTTTCACCTATGATCGGATTGAAGCTTCACTCCGGTCGATTCATCTAAGAATGTCCTGCATAAAACATGAAGAAGAACAAATGAAAATCATTAGCTCTGGCGTGAGTGTAGCACCATGCTTGATAAAGACTCTGAATCATGCAAAAGGGAATAAACTAACCGGATCGGGACGGAATCCCAACCCCTATTTTTGGTAGGTTTTTAAACATATATGAGATGCAAAATGATCAAATGCATGCTAAATAACATGATGAACAATGCTAAGATGATAAGGGAGACAAAAACTCGATCAAACGGGCGATCGGACTCTGAAAATGGCAAAACGGGCTTCTGCCCCTGCTGGTGCCCTATATATAGGGAACTAGCTACAGGTGCCCCCCTTATGGGGCGCGTTGACCAAGGTCAAAGCGCCCTGTATACGGGGCACTACGTCATGCCCGAACAGATTTTCTTTCTCTCTTCACAACGCCGCTCCGGAGTGATGGGCGGCTTCCGGGACGAAGTAAGGGCTCCTCCTTGTAGACAATATGCAAATGAACCTAATGAAAGGTGGTTTGGATGCTGGATGTAAGAGGAGAGACGGATAGAAGCTCTCAAAGTTGGAGAAAAATCATGTTTCTGGGTGACAGAAACAGAAGGTTTTCGGGTTTTTGGTAGACGATTTTGGATCGGTTTGAAAGGCTATGGGAGATGAGAATGGCTTGGAAACGTAGTCTTGGATGGGCTCTAAGATGGTACCAACTTGGAACCTCCTCCAAGCTCCAAATGGAGGTCTATTTATAGCTCAAAAGAGGGCACTTTGGCCATTTCTGTAAAGCAGTGCCACGCGGCATAGCGCCCTGTATATGGGGCGTCAGCATCATGAGGTCTGTCAGGTCAACAAGACGAGTCACTGCGGGGGGTCAAATCAGCCAGTCGAGTCAATTTGATTTGGTGCCAGGCGCCCTGTATATAGGGCACCTGGCGCCCTATGTATATAGGGCGCCTGGTGCCCTATATACAGGGTGCCAGGTGCCCTATATACAGGGCGCCAGGTGCCCTATATATAGGGCACTTTGACCCTGGTCAACGCCTATTGATCTTCTTCGAAATGCGCCGAAAACTTGATATTTATGGAAAACTCGGTTTCCTTGAAAGGTTACTCAAATATTATTCATGAAACAAGAATTTAAGCTCTCCAACTAGGCCAAAATTGCGTGTCTACACATGGCATCAACAGTCTGCACCTTCACTAAATGCAACATCATTGCCAGGTTTGGGATCCTAGGCGACATCATCACCGACAACGGACCACAATTCATCACTCAGGAGCTGCAAAACCTTTGCAACAGGTATTGCATCATTCATCTCCATATTATCCTCAAGGCAATGGTCAAGCAGAAGCCACAAATAAAACTCTGATAAAAATCATTAAGAAGACGTGTAAGTCTAGCAAGTTCGTGGACTGGCCGGATAAGTTAGTTGATGCTCTATGGGCCTACCGCACTTCTATTCGAACCCCAACGGGTCAAACTCCCTATGCCTTGGCATTTGGGATGGAGGCAGTAGTACCATATGAAGTACTCATTCCTTCTCTCCGAGTCCAGATCGATCGAGACATCCCGCTGGATGAATACCGAGATTCCATTCTCGCACAACTCGAACTTTTGGACAAAAGGAGGCTGGCTGTTGCCTAACATGCTAGATCTTATTAGAATAGATTTAAAATATTTTATCAGAAGAGGGTGGTGGAGAGAAAATTTGAAGTCGGTGAGGTTGTGCTTAAAAGAATATTCGTCAAGCCGGGTGGTCCCCGCTCCAAACTTCAACCTAATTGGGAGGGTCCGTATGTAATCTCAGCTGTTGATCCTGGTAATTCATATAAGCTAACTAATGCAGAAGGAGAAGAACTAGCTCATCCCTAGAATGGGGTATACCTCAAAAAATATCTCTTAAAAGAAAAGCAAAAATCACAAAAAAATCTATAAAATCCAAAGGTGTGAAGAATGATGGTAACATCTAACGCTTGCTTGTTCGGTGCACCAACTTGTCACTTAGGAAAATAAAGATAGGCATCATACTACACACACTACACGCCTAGGTTTTAGAATCCGATGATTGGAAGTCAGAGAGAAAGCTAGGCAACACTTGGCAAAATAAGGTCAACCTATCCTATTCTATTCTTATTTCGGTCCAGGATGGATGAAAGGGGTTAGAATAAGGAGTATCGAAAGTGCCCATTGCCTTAATAGGAGGATGCCTCTAAAGGTCTGACTTCTTAAAAGAAAAGGTGACAAAAGATGAGCAATGACCCCTCAGGTCGGCAAAAGAATAGACCTGTCTGAATTTGTACCAACAAAAGCCCAAAAAAGGAAAAGGCTCCAAAAGATGGGCAATGAACCCCTCAGGTCAAAATCAAGCAAAAGAAAAAAGACCTGTCTGAATGTGGGCCATCAAAGAAAAAGGGCTAGAAGGAAGGACCCGAGGATGTCAAATCCCAAATGGGCAACGCAGGCACTAGTAGAGAAACGAATTCTACACCCCTAAATTCTATTAAGAATTTACCATCAATCATCTTCCCATTTTAACTTTGCGGGCAGGGTTGACCGACCGGATCCAAGAAGAGCCATAGCCTATCAAAGGCGGAAGGTCAGAAGATTCTGGACTAGGCACTTTCTTACACGTGATGCCTACTCTTAACCCTTGGGTAACGATAAGGGGCACCTATGACAAGCAAAGCAACGGATGAGATTGTTATGTCCTTCACATCGAACAAAAAAAAATACTTCAAAAGCACCAAACAAATTCACAAAATCCAAAACAACAAAAAAAATCATAAAAGTTCCAAAATACCAAAAATGTTATAAAACCATCAAAACCCAAACAAATCAAAAATTTCAAAACACCTAAAAATTTGCTTTCTAAACTGACTAGTTGCGTTTATGTTTAATTTCAGTCTTGCATATTTCTTTTTGTGCATACTTATGTCTCCCTGTTATCATTACCTTGATAAGGCCTATGTCCCTTGACGAAAGATCAAGACAGTTTTGCCCTCTTCTTGCAAGGGACTAAGCCTAAATATAGTTCTAATTGCCTCTTAAGTGAACACAGAGAACTAAGAAGAGAACCAAACAGAGCAACGGTCACTATGTAAAAGAAAGATACATCATAAACAAGGAAGGGTCGGCACATCACAAATCGCCGCCTCCTTCCACTGGAGCCTGATCACCCGGAGGTGGCATGGCATGTCCCTTCTCACCTCTTCTCCTATGACTACTGGTCTGAGAAGAACCAGAGTGAGTAGGTCCTCTCAGCATAGTCCGACGGGAGTCGGAGCGGTGAGAATGACTCCGGGACCAAGACTGGCATGCCTGCATCATCATCTGTCGATGCTCTGCCTCCCATCGAAGAAGCTCCATGGAGTGATCGAGATGAAGATGAAGGATCTGCTCAGACTCAGGTCGTAACAGCTTAGCCACACGAGCCTCTAGCCTCCCAACCTACAAGATAACATAGAAATGTGTCAGCTATAGAGAAGAAACAGTCAAAGATAAGAATCAAACTCATACCTCCTGTGTCAACTCCTCTATCCTTTGAGCAGTCTGAAAAACAAAAGAAGAAGCATCAGTCCATGAGTTCCGAATCTAAAAATCTGAATAAAGACTCCGCATCTCAGAAGAAGAAGGACCAAGATCCAGAACACCTACAAGTGGCTCGAGCTCGAGCTCTCTCTGTAGCTCCATCACCTACCATAAAAGGTGTCAGAGAAGAAAAATAATGATGACAAACAAAGCAAAAACATGTACCCTATCCTGAAGATTCGAGGGTCCGCTGTCAGAATGCGGTACACCCCCCGCAGAAAGATCAGAGATCCTCACCCAAAGATCCTTGTTCTACAAACAGAAAGGATGTCAGAATCAAGCAAGATGAAACATAAGCAAGTCACAGAAATTCAAGGGCTTGCACCCGCTCCTTCAGCTGAGCGATCTGCAAGAAAGAAATAAAAATTAGCAAGGCAAATAAAAGAAGAAGACAACATAAGGAAGGTCTCGGAGAAACTACTCCCAGGGTCGGTGGGAATGAACTGGGTGGATCAACTGGTAGATGGTGAGGAGGAAGCTCGGGGCCCATTGGTTGGCCAAAGTCGAACGGCTCAAAAGGAGCCTCTGAAGGCCCATCAAAGACTGTCGACTCGGGGTCAGTTGGGTGGGTACCCAACTCCAGCTCAGCTACACATTCCCGGAGCCTTGAAATCTAGAAAAGAAGCAAGAGAAACAGTTAGAAACATTTATTTAGGATAATAAAGAAAGAGAAGAAATGTCACCTCATCATCATGCCCCCGCAGCTGTCGGCGTGCACCTCGATAGCAACGCTGCTGAAAGAAAGGAAGAAGGATTAGTTAACTGGAAATGGGAAAGGCACATAGCAAAGAAAATACATGTCACTCCAACTCCGCCTCTAGAGATATGGTCCCTACCCTCAAGCGAGACAACTCCTCTTGGATAGTCTGCAAGCAACAAACAGTCAGATATCAAACAAGGAAAGAATAGTGCCAGGAAAAATGAATTCATACCTTGCCACCCTCGGTGAAAAGGTGGGCAAATGTCGCCGTGTAGCGGCACAGGTAGTCACTGCTGTCATTAGCACTGGAAGTCACTGGGGTACCACCCCTCTTCCAGATACGAATAGCAAACTGGCCCTCCTTCTTCCAGTCGATCTCTTGGATCAGGCCGCGGGTGGAACGACCCAGGAGTCGGTAGGGAGGAAGATCAACCCACTCATGGTGGAGCCCCAGTGAGCACATCGTGAGACGCACCCACAAAGGCTCCATCTCGTTAAGGCAAATCAGAAAAGTGTCACGGCCAAAGAGCGGACGACTCTCCGACACCCACGACTGCCGATCCAGGTGGATGTCAGAATATTGGCACCACACCACCTGAAAAAGCAAAGCATGACAGTGAATAAGAAGAACCAGAGACAGCTAAAAGAGAAATGTAACAGGATACCTCATGGTGGGGGAAGCAGAGTAGCTACCTCCTCAGGTTCTCCACCTGATAGGGATGGGAAGAAGCAGATCGATTGGCGACCCAGCTGCCAATGAGGGGATACTCGAGAACCTCCTTCAGCAAGGCACACCCAAGGGGAATGTGATAGTAACTCCAGACCTGCCAATAAGCTTAATTAGACAACATAAACAAAACAGAATTGGTAATGAACAAAAGAGACAAGGCATACCTGAAGGAATGGCTTAAAACCAGCTACGGAGACCGGGCCACTCTCCATCGCCAGCGAAGAAAACAGGTGTGCCTGTAAGCAATCATTACATGACAGCGAAAAAGTTTTGGTTCCATAAAACCATGATCTTTGCCTTGATCGATGCCGAACGAGTAAAACCGAGAACTGAATATGAAGTAGAACGAGAGTAGCTCATGGGATTTCTAAAATCCCTCACCATGGATGAAGAGAGAACATTCCTCCTTACTGAAAACCATTCAAGTGTCTGGTCTCTAGTGGTATCCACACAATCTGCTTCAATAGACGAGTTCTCCCTTCCTTCGAGCCTCCAAAAACCTTCCAGATCCAAGCTTGACCATGGGAGATCACCTTCTAGAGGAGAGAGGAGAAAGAGAGGATGTTTGGGACGTGCTCCAGCCCTATGGCTTGTTAGGGTTTGGCTTCATAAGCCATTTATATATAGAAGATGGAATTTTTCATAAAAATCCAAAACTTCTATAAAATTGTGTCCATGCCCTCAGCTTATTGACTAGATCTAATGTGTGTGACCCACTAGGCCCAATAGTCAATTTAGTTGAAGCCTTAATTAATTTAAAAGAATAATTTCTTTAAATTAAATCAAAATCGTTATCCGATAACAATTTTTACGACTTTCTGATCATAAAGGGTACAAGCCACATCTTATGATCCCAAATAACTTTGGAGAGTTAAATAACATCCATTGAGCTTTTCCATCATCAATTATCACACGGATTTAAATCCTCGTTCATACAATATCCCAGTCAGTCAGGGGTTCGGCACTGACTGTCAACCCCTAAATATTCCAACTCTATGGGATCATGTACTCAGATTTAGATCAATTAGAAAACTCCTTTTCTAATTATCCTAAGTACCTTGGCCAAGGATTTAGAGTACTATCCCATAAGACATTCTCTCTCTCCTACCGAGAGTGAACGATCCCTTGTTGTCCACTCAATTGTCTCCACCGGGTTTCTCTTGCACCCAATACATCAACTATACTGGACCATCAAGATGGTGATCCATAAGTCAATAATCAAAGTACAAGATACATCCAATAAGTCATCTTTGGTGACTCAGGTCAAAGATCCAACTGTGCTATTGAGATATAATAATAACCTGATAGATTGTTCGGTAAGATACCGATCAGTTTTTCCTAAATTGGTCAATTCAGTGAACTCATTCCACTAATGAGAACCTGTGTGTGTATCTCAGTGTCCCCCACATTGATGACCAATGAGATCGGTCATTCTCATCACATGAGAAGACATCACACACTAGTCTATCTGGATTCTTGATGTCCCGTCTTAAGGATTCTATAACTAGGAACATTTAGATCACATACCTCTAGATGATCGATCTCATTATCATGATCTTATCATGATTCAATCATTATTGCATGTGATCGAGGACTTCATTACGATATACGCTTCTAATAAAAGCTAGTAACGAAGTTTTGCCTATTTAGTTTGAATGAGATATTCCTAGAAATGTTGAATCATATCATATATGATTGGCTTATAGGGCATACATTTTTATCAATCTCCCACTTGCACTAAAGCCAATCACCCATCTGGCTGATCTCTATTAGCTCAAGGTGAAGCTCAAACACTCTTTGAGTAACTGCTTCAGTTAGTGGATCTGTAATGTTATTAACGGAAGATACTCTATCTTTAATTATATCTCTATCAATTGCATTCTCTCTGATTCTATGGTATTGCCATAGAAGTTTGAAACTTCTAATGAGACTTTGGCTCTACCCCATTGTTTTCCCAAAATAATGATACACTTTCAGAGAAAGTTGGGACAATCCCATAAGCCAGATGAACATCTTCATCTAGTCAGCTACTTAAGCAATATATAGTCATTATGCAATCTACTTTAAATTAGTTGTAGAGTTAGCAGTGTTCTCTTGCATGGAACTCTTCCAGCTCACTGCACCACCATTACCTTGTCTTATTATTAGACTTATCTGATTACAAGCTTGTATTCATAAAACTACAAGACTTCAAGTCTTATCCTCCATACATTAGAGATATATCCTTAGTGCTTCTCAAGTACTCAAGGACACATATCTAAATTATCCTGTGACTCTCACAATGATTTACTTGATGAATGCTCATAACACTTAGAGTATTAATGAAGTCATGTGCGTAGCATCACAAATGTGATAGGTCCTATTGCAAAAGCATAAGGGCTATACTAATGTGATCTTTTTATCTCTCAAGAAGTCTACAAAGACATCTCTTTAAAGAGATCAACTCCACACTTCATAGGTAAGAAACTTATCTTGGAGTTTACCATGTCAAACTCTTTGACTATGGTAACTACGCACATGAATTGGGTAAGGCCAAGAAACCTTTTAGATTTATCTCCATAGATCTTAAAACCCATATTAAGTTTGGAGGATTAATTGATAACTAGGCTCACTTATGATAACATACTTACTTCATTCTTAATGAATAGTATGTCATGCATATATCATGTCAAGAAGATAATAGCACTCCTACTTATATGAAAACACAACGCATATCTTCATTCTCAATGAAGTCATAAGATTTAATCTCATTAAACCTTATCTATCATCTATGGGATGTTTTACTTGAGTCCAAAAATGGACCTTATGCACACACTATTTGGATGTTTTTGAACTTGATTCCCAAAGGTTGTATCATATACACCTGTTTCTCAAAATAACATAGAGAAACACTATCTTAACATTCATTTGACATATCCTATAGTCATAGTGTGTAACAATCAAAATTCGAATGGATTAATTCCATGGCATAGGTAAAAGTAAGTGCCACATGTAGAAAAGACCCGAAAAGGCCGTACCCCAACGGGCAATTTGGACATGAGTAGAGAAACCCTCCTCGACATCCCCAAATCCTATCAAAGACTTCCTCTATTAATCTTCTAATCTTAAAACCCTAGGGTAGGGTGAACTATCCAAACTCAGGGGGAATTCAAACCGATCAAGAGAAGAGGGCAAGAAAAATTCTGGGTAGGGAACCTTATTTTCACGTGGTGTTTATCGCTTAAATCTTGATTAACACTCAAATATCGATGAATTGTTTCAATACCGGCACATTCTCCACAAAAATTCAAAAAAAATCAAATATTTTCAAAAATCCAAAAAATTCGAATATTTTCAAAATTCCAAAAAAGTTGAATATTTTCAAAAATAAAAAAAATTGAATATTTTCTAAAAAAATGCATTATTTAGCTTGGCATAACCTTGATTTTTGCCTTTGCTAGCATTCATGTTTATTTCATGTCTTGCATGTTTCATTTCTACATTGCATATTTATCTTTATTATCACCCCGTTAAGAGAGCTCATCCCTTTGACCTAAGTCAAAGTTGGCCATAATAGGCAAAGGGATGAGTCGTTGTGAAGATATAATCCTCTTTTATCAAGTGTTTTCAGGGACTTTAAAATAAGAGGAGAAGGTTCCCTCAACGACAAGTAAGTTCTCTTAACCATTCCATTTCGGTCATTTAGGTTATCACACCTTGTTAAGAAGGCTCCTCTCTTTGACCTAAGTCAAGGCAGACAGCAATAGGCAAAGAGATAAGCCATGGTGAAGATTTAATCCCTTTTATCAAGTGTTTCAGGATTCTAAGATCAAGAAGGGAGTAACTCTCGCCATAGTAGGTAAGCTCTCTTAACTTTTACCTTGCTTATCTTGTTAGTCATTTTGTTCATGTTACCTTGTTAATAAGGCTACCCCCCTTGACATATAAGCAAGGCAAGATGACAACATGCAAGGGGGTAAGCCATAGAGCATATCAAACCCCTGGGTGTTGGTAGGACGATCTGGTCGTCCTAAGAGGTGTTTATATAGGGGAAATCGGTCCCGATTTGAATCGAATTCGGATCCGGTCAAAACAGGAAATTGGAATCGAACGCGCCCCCGAAGTGGGGGTGCTTAGGCCGCGCCCCCAAACCTAGGGCGCGCTGGCCGCGCCCCCCAACTGAGGGCGCGCAGGTCGCTCCCCCGGTTCGGGGGCACGTTCGGTCAAATTCGTTTAAAATTCCTCAAAAATTCCAAAAAAATCAGAAAAATTCTTAAAAATTTTGTTAAATAAAATTTATTTATGTTTTGTCTTTATTAAGTTCGAGTGGACATCATCCTCCATTCGGAACTAACATTTTGATGAAAGACAGGAATTGCTCGCGGAAATAGAAGAATGGACATGGGAAAACCCCATAACTTGCCGATTAGCATATATGTCGCTAGTCGTGTATTATTATTTTATGCATTATTTGTTGAAGACCATGAGTACGGAGAAGACTTGACCCGAGATCCCCTTCATCAAAATCTACGATGGTCGGGTCATCTCTAATGCTCACGGATAAGCCAAAGTTGTGCTGTGAGGGACGATGGTTCCCGAATAGGTATCCTGACCTCATAGACAATCTAAATCTTCAACTATTTTTTATACAAGTTTTGTCTTGTTTTATTGAGCCCAGCAGGCATCATGTAGCATTAATTTCATTACATTTTGTTTTATCATTGCATACATCATTTCATAATCTTCACCTTCTCACCCTAATCTTTAAACCTTTTATATTAATTCCGATCATTCTGAATCCCACCATGTTCTCTAATCCCACCGTATTTTTCTAGTCCCGCCAACCTTTCTAATATCCCACCGTGTCTATTAATCCCACCGTGTTCGGTAATCACTTTGTGCCTTCAAATCTTTCATTTCTTTTCACCATGGTGGCCATTGCAACTTCTTTGCTATTCATCCCACCATTGCAGCCAATTCGTCCCGCCAAGGGCCTTCTATTTGATCAGAACTTGCACCGTCACTATCTTCACGGTCTATGCTTAAACATTTGCCTTTCGGAATCTGAGATTATTCCATTCCGAATCAAATCTTGTCTCTTGGAAGACTTAAATGAATCAGAGAGCCTAAATGTGCTCGATTGGTATTCTTTTACTTTTTCAAGAAAAACTCTTTTTAAACTTTAGCCCATCACAGTACAGGAACACCGCAAAGATCGGGTTACCGGCTAATGATGAACCTACGAACCCATGTTTCGGGGACTCCCCACCGCGTTGGGGGTTGGCTATTCTTCTCTCATGCCAATGGCACATCTTTTACCGATCGAACATAGGAAGACTTGATGAAACATGGTGGTTAACCAGGAGACTTGAGGAGATTCGTCTTGACGAATCTGGTCTTTAAGCGTGTCTATATCTACACCTTGATGCCACCTTTTCAGTCCATCACCATTTCGCTCCACTACGTTCCACTACGATCCATCTCGCTTCGCTACGCTTTCTCTATGTTTCACTCCGCTCCTCTACATGTCATTCCCTTGCAAAGCCGACATCAAGGCGAGGCAAGCTGTAGACACGCCAAATTGGCCTAATTCGGAGCCTCAGACTCTTATTCCATAGGCGATATTCTTTTACTTGACCGTTATTTGATCCGAATTACCTCGTGGACATGAGCTAAGGACATTGGTGGAGCCCCTTGTGAGTTGAGAATGGACCAATGATTTCCGGAATATTGTTGTAACCTTCAAGCGAGAGCCGCACGTGAACTGTAAAAACACGAAGCCTGCTCGATGACCGACTTTGAATGGTCCATAATTGAAGGTCTCGGGAGTCCCGCATGTGTTCCGTAACATTCAGGGTTTCCGAGAAGTCATTTTGGTAGGCGCCGGTTAATGACGGCTTTCGTTATGGCTTTTTCGATCTATACTAACACGGCTATCCCGGACCACGCGTTAGGCCTTTCTAGTCATCACCAGATCTTTTCGGGTCATCCGGGTCGATTCTAGCCGAATATTTTCATTAACCGGGGCCATACGGCCATTTCGGTCAATTTTAGGGTTTCCCGGCTTTTCCAAGTTTCGGTTCACGTTTACCGGGTTAATCTCAGATTTTTCGATGATTTCGGGTTTTTCGTTCGTACCGGACTTGTTCGGTCATCATTTTAGGTCATCCCGAGTTGACCCGAGATTTCTCGATCGGAACCGTGCTCTTTCGGATCTTCGCCACGGGTGTCGGCTTTTCGTGAGAGGGTAAACCGGTAGAAAACCCCGTGTGAATGTCTAGGGAGTCATGCCGGCTAGTTTACCGACTTGAGGAGGTGCGGTTGAATGTCCTCTTTCCAATGCAACAAACGGGAGCCAAATCGGACATAGGAAGACTTGATGAAACATGGCGGTTAACCAGCAGACTTGAGGAGATTCGTCTTGCCGAATCTGGTCGTTGAGCGTGTCTATATCTACACCTTGATGACACCTTTTCAGTCCATCACCATTTCGCTCCACTACATTCCACTACGATCCATCTCGCTTCGCTACACTTTCTCTATGTTTCACTCCGCTTCGCTACATGACATTCCCTTGCAAAGCTGACATCAAGGCGAGGCAAGCTGTAGACACGCCAAATTGGCCTGATACGGAACCCCAGACTCTTATTCCATAGGCGATATTCTTATTTGACCGTTACCTGATTTGGATTACCTCATGGACATGAGCTAAGGACATGGGTGGAGCCCCTCGCAAGTTGAGAATGGACCAATGATTTCCGGAATGATGCCGAAACCTTCAAGCGAGAGCCGTGCGTGAATTGTGAAAAACACGAAGTCTGCTCGTTGACCGACCTTGAATGGTCCATAATTGAAGGTCTCGGGAGTCCCACACATGTTCCGTAACATTCAGAGTTTCCGAGAAGTCATTTCGATAGGCGTCGGTCAATGACGGCTTTCGTTATGGCTTTTTCGATCTATATTGACACGGCTATCCTGGACCACGCGTTAGGCCTTTCCAGTCATCACCGGGTCTTTTCGGGTCATCCGGGTCGATTATAGCCGAATATTTTCATCAATCATGGCCATACGTTCGGTTCGGTCAATTTTAGGGTTTCCCAGCTTTCTCGATGTTCGGTTCACGTTTACTGGGTTAATCTCAGATTTTTTGATGATTTCGGGTGTTCTGATCATACCGGACTAGTTCGGTCATCATTTTAAGTCATCCCGAGTTGATCCGAGATTTCTCGATCGGAACCGTGCTCTTTCGGATCTTTGCCACGGGTGTCGGCTTTTCGCGAGAGGGTAAATCGGTAGAAAACCCCGTGTGAACGTCTCGGGAGTCATGCCGGCTGGTTTACCGACTTGAGGAGGTGCGGTTGAAGGTCCTCTTTCCAATGCAACAAATGGGAGCCAAATCGGACATTCCGTTTGCAAGATATGGCTCGCGGAACACGCGCGCAGGAAAAAGTGTCTACCGCGCCCCCGATCCCTTTGAAAAGGGAGGGCGCGCCCTGCGCGCCCTCAAACTGGGGGCGCGCCCTGGCGCCCCCGCTTCCTTTGAAAAGCGGGGGCGCGGTCAGTTTCCGAAAATCGGAAATTGCCCTGATTAACACCTTCTAAACCAGATTTTTGGAAGGTTTTCGGCGTTGATTTTCGATTATTTGTACCGCTCCCCCGGTTTGGGGGCGCGTTACATATGTCAAGTCGATTTTTGGCAATTTCCGGAAGCTTCCAGCGAATTTTAGCAATGAGACGCGTAACGCGCCCCTGCTCCCTTTGAAACAGGGGGGCACGCAGACCGCTTCCCCGAAGTGACGGCGCGCCCTACGCGCCCTTGGTTTGAGGGCGCGCCCTGCGCGCCCTCGTCCCCTTTGAAAAGCCGGGGCGCGGCCGGTCCAGTTTCCATTTTTTGCACCGGCTTCCTTCTCCTATAAATTGAGGGCCATTCTCAACAACCCAAAAAAACCCCCGGTGCCTAGCTTGTCCAGAGGTCGTCCAAGCTCTTCTCCAAAGCCGTCCCGACGTCCAAAGGCGATCCGACATTGAGAGATCGATCCCGAAGTGAAGGAGAAGGCTCGTTCCGGGTGTTCTGCATCAACCAACTTCATCGACTTCTGAAGAAAATCTTGGATTCCTGATGCAAAAGTCTTCAACATAGAAGTTGTTCCTCTCTTCGTCCTCTTTCATCTCCAACTGACGTCACTCAATTCTGACTTGCCGTTTGTTCTTGGCGGTTTCTACACCAAGGGCGCACATCCAGGTTCTGTTTTCTATATCCGCCCACTTTCAGAATTTTTACAGACTTCTACAAAAGGATTTCGTAGAAATCATCAACATAGGAACTCTTACTCTCCGAGTCTTCTGTCTACTCCAACAAACGTCACTCGATTATGACATTGGTGTCGTCCTTAGCATTCTATGTACAAAAGTTGCGCCAGAAGGGTGCAAAGCTACCCGATCGGCCTTCTTCAACCAAATCGGCTTCAACTCAAGCCGATCCATTCCATAAGCTTTTTCAACTCATTTAACTCAGTTTATTTACTGTTTTAAAGCATATTTCAATTCATTTGCATCATTTTTACATAATAAAAAATACAAAAAAGGGGTTAAGGCTCACCCCGAAGATGGTGAGTCCAATTCCAATTGCTTCTTTCTCATCTTCTTACTACAGTTACTACACTTCCCATAGTTCTAATTGTTTTCTTTCACTTGGTTTATTGTTCTAGTTGCACAGGTCTATCAAGCTAGCATCGGTTGGAGACTCTTCTTCATCGGCCGGCTGAGGAAGAAGAAGGTTGAACCCATATCCCGATCTCCCGCGCTAAGGTACACGCTAAATCAACTCATCTCTTGTTGTTATCCCATAAAGCGGAGCCCGCGGCTCCTGGCGACCACCTTTTACTTATGTTCTAATTTCATCTCCTCCTCACTCTCCTCTCACATGACCCGAACCATCTTCGGTGCTCGAGCGACGCCGTGAGATGAAAGTTTGGGGATCAATGTGAGTGTGGGACCGAGGTGAGGATCTTTTACAGCTTTCCGAGTGTTTTTTGATTCACTCCCCCCTTTCCCCAATTCCATCTTTCACCTTCTCTTGAGGTGCCGATCCGGAACCCATTTTCGGAGTCGACAAGGATAAGCTAATTTTATCCCCAAATTGATCTTATATCAAACAACCCTTGGAGGTCTAGTTCTCCTCCAGCGAGGAGACATGTATATGTGGGGGCATGGAGTTCGGATCATGGAAGGCTGGGCCGGGTCAAGTTCGTTGCTGCCGACCTAGTCCAACTAGGTTGGCCAGGTCGGCAAATGGCTAGTACATTGTTTTGAATTGGGGTTGACCCGGGCCGGTCAGGGCCAACCCAGCCTACTTTGGGAGGATAACTCTCGAATTCGAAGTTATTCTTTGCAGTATTGTATACCCGACGACAATGCATAAGTATACACGAAAGTACTTAAGTCTATATTGTACTGCAGTACACTCTATATGATATACACTGTTGAAATATCTGAGTCATATATTATGCTGTAACTATTGGGTATTCAACAAGTATCAAAAGCTACCTATTGTGGTGTATCTTTACGATAAGATTGTGCTTATTGCTTACACATAGACCTGCATGCATAAGTCGATCATGCAATTTTTATATGGCATTAATTCCCATGAGAAACAGTAGTGAGAATAACATCTATAGCTAGGCAATCTAAGCTCTCAGTCAAGGACCGGTGGGTGTACCAAATCTCCAACTCAAGGGGTGCGGAGTGAAAATAGAAGGTGTGCTTTAAATCAATGGGGACCAAGTTCATCAGATTATATTATAGCTTTTGCATCAACAGTATCTGATCGTCTGATCTTTTCTCATCATTATCAGTGTCATATGATTATTTTATGAACATGCATGTATGTGTATATATAGGAAATGGGAAAAGATTTGACCTCCAAAATTTGCTACACTTGGGGGATGTTTGGTACCGGAGTAACTCAAGGATAAATCTGGTTCATCCTCAAATTTTAGGAGATGAATAAGGATCCCCAAAAAAATTTGGTGCCAAACAAGCTCTTGGTGTGCAAATGCATTGAGTCCTCATATTTTTAGTTCAACTTTGAGCTTGACTTGATGACTTATTAAAAGTTAAATTTGTTCTAACTCAACTCATCTTATAATGAGCGGATGATTGGTTTCTCAATTTTCACTCCTTTTGTAGTGTTTATGTGACTGAAATGTATGATATAGATGTATAGTTTGGATATGCATGCAAAACTTCATTAAATTTGTTTTTTATTATAATGTTTTTATTTTATTTTTTAATACATAGAATTGTACATAGATGTCTCAGATTGAGAATGAGCAAGGGATTGCAATTGATGGAGATATAGAACAAAGAAGACAAGAAAGAATCAGGAATGAAGATAATGTTAGAAGTAATTCAAGCACAAATGAGAAAAGACATATTGGAAAGTTTCTTCGAGATAATATAGCAAAAGAAATATGGGAAGATTATGTTAGACGTCGTAGATTGTAATTATATATTTTTAGATGATTGAATCTTGTATGACATGAATATTTTGTCATTTCCTTGATCTTGTGAATTTATAAATTTGTATGGCATGAAATGCTTGTTTTTCGATGTTTATGAAGTTGATGAAAATTGAATTTAAAATACTACCAAACACCTCATTATCATTTTTAAAAATTAAAATATTTTTGTCAAACACATTCATTGTCATATTTTCACTTTTAAAAATTAGCTTGTTTGGTATTATATTTTAATTTTTTATCATGAAACCTTTTTAAAAATTAAAATGCAACCAAACACCCCATTATGCTAATTTTTCATGTGTACTGGATTTTACAATTGAGACACGAGATTCTGTCTAGGTAAAATCAAGGTGCACTGCCTCATTTCTCTCATTCACAAATTAAACTACTTGAATGAAGACCTATGTAATTACCACACTTAACCAAAATCACTTGTCATATTTAAGAAAGTCTAAATATAACCGATGAAGATCTAAATAGGTTTTCAAATCGTGGGGTCATACGTTATAATGTTTTCTTTAACTAGAATGCTTGGATTTGTTTCCAACAATGTAACTTAGCTGCATGCGAAACCATATAGTTTTTTAGCACCTACAATATATTTATTTTTGCATGTTTTTCAGTTGTGTTTTACGAGAAGGAACAAATTTGGGATATCTACCTCAATTAGTGTTGATTTATTATTTTATTGAATGATCGTCACTGATGGCATGTGATGGTTGGGGTGCAAAAGAACTAACACACTCCACACATAAATCTAAATTGCTTGTTTATTATGTAAAATGAACTAACTTTGAAGAAAAAAATAAAAGTCAATTTATTAACAAGTCAGCTTGAACATGTACCGAAGCTAGTCTTGTTCCCGAGTAACTCAATTAAATATTTGATTAATTATTTAATTAAATTTTTATTTAAAAATAAATTATGTTTATTAATAGTTATATAATAACATTGTGTGGAATAAGTTGAAATAACATTTAATTTGAGTTTGGATTTATATTGATCCTCATAATCTGTATAATTATCATTTAAAGTCATTCTCAAAATTTTTATCATTTTTGATATTTATTATCATCGTCAAATCATCAACACCTAATTAGTGTCTAAATAATTGATATTCTATTAGCTTTTTAACACACTATTATCAATCATATTCTAGCATATATCTTTCTTATCAGGTGATACTCGTCTAATGTCACTCTACTTATCGTCAAGCAATCATAAATATATCAATAGAATTTTCTTTCTAAAATATTTGATCTAATTTTTATTTCACAACTTCTAATAATTATAAAATTATTTTTATTTTCAAGAAACCATATTGCAATCTCTTTTAAATATATTCTTTGAAACAAATAGATGACAAATTCCTACCAAGTATTGGAATTACTACAATATTGATATTTAATTCTGTATTCAGTACGACATTATAAGCTAACACATTAGAATAAAGTCATATGAAAAGTACATTGACATTACCCACAATAAGCCTCAAATATATTAATAAAAATATCTAGTAAAATATGATTTTTTAAAAAATAATTTAAATAGAATTTTTTTTTTGGACATGGCCGCGTTGGCCGCAGAAGCCCGCTGCGCTCGCGGGGACGAGGGATCGAGCCTCCCAAGGCTCGGTCCCCACCAGGATGTCCCTTCCCCCCAAGGAAGGGACACGGACGCGTCTGACGCGTCCCTCGAACCCCCGCCCTCCCGCAACCCCGCGGGAGGGTGGTGCCAACCGAGCTACGCTCGGTCGGCCATTTAAATAGAATTCGATTGGGTGGATCGCGTACTTCTGATTTCCTCCCCACGTGTCGTCGCGGGGATGAGCCGCTCAGATCTGTGGACCTCACCGACTATGAGATCATCGGCGGCTGGAAAGCTTCCACGTCTCCTGCGTACCCGCAATACCGACCAACGTGTCCCATATCCGCTTAACGGTCCGGAATCGGCGATCCCCGCGAGGCACCGACGTCGATCCGGTGGCGCCGTTGCCATCCTATCTGCCCGCGACCGTGATTAGGGGTAACTATTAAACTGTTTAATCCAAAAAATCACGTCGAAACGACCTGTATGATTTGATTCTAATTCGATTTGAATCATTTTCTATCTTGTTCGATTTGAGAGCCCTACGAATTAAATTAAATTGTTTAAACCGATTTAATTATATAAAATTATTATAATATTAATAAAAACAAAAAAATTTAAATTTATAATAAAATAATCTTTATTTTAGTTATTTTTAACTTAAAATTATTATATAAAAATGTAACAATTAATTAATTAAAATATTTTTATATATTTTCAAGTTAAATCGAATTGAAATCGATTTGATTTAATTCGATTCAAGAGGTTGAATCGATTTGATTCAGTTTAAAAAATGACTTAAATTGAATCAAATCGAATCGTACTCACCCCTAACCATGACATAGAAGGGTTCGGATCATCTCAATTTTTGAGTGGAAATAATAAACTAAATTTCGCAATTAAAAAGATCGCAACGTTTTTTTAGTTAGGTGACGGCTCAAATGTGACCACTTACGTGATAATTTAGTTATTGAGTTGAATAGTCACTTAAGTGATTTACCGGTTGTGATTATTATTATTTTTTTTAAATTGAAACTATTCTCTGCGTGGAGGATCCGAAGGGATCCAAACTCTATACGAAAACGTAAGGAACGGCCATTTGTCATGAACAACCCCGTCGTGCAAACTCATTTCACAGAAAAACCTCACAGAGCTGTTATTTCCGTGATACTTCACTTGTCGTATTAAAAGGCACTGCAAGGCAGCGTCCGTCCGGTTAAAGAGCCATTTACGTTACGGAACTAACGGCACGTCGGATTAGGTTCTTGATGGCACGCAGTTAATGAAAATTACTTCGCAATGAAAATTTTATGCGGGCTCTTTTGGTATGTTTTTAGTTTCTTGGGCAGGCTTTATAAAAACGTTTCTTTCATTCTTAATCAAGCAAGGCCGGTCATGTTGGGCTGTTTATTTCGAGCCTCTGTAGATATAAGTAATTAAAAATGATTAAACGGGCTTGGATATTTATGGCGTTGTCTCTATAAGGCCCTGTACATCTAAATATAACATTTTAAAAGTCATAAGAAAGGACGGCCTTGTTTTAATAGCCCATAAAATCTGATTCCGTCAAACTTTAAACATCGATAGTAGTAAAAAATTCACCACCGAATTAATTGGTGAATTGGCTTGTTTAGTGCCTAATATCTAAATCAGTCAAAGATTACAAATTAAAAATTTTGATTGGACATTTATTTTTAAATGATTCATTATAATTTTTTATTATTAAAATTTTATGTTCAATTAAATAAAATAGAGCTGAATTAAGATTTTAGATATTTTGTTAAATCAAATCAATCTCACCAGAGTTGAGTTGCACTTAGACGTCAAGACCTGTTTGACATCATATAATTTTGTGGATAAATCGAATTTATCATAAAATTATTCTGATACCAAACAACCTCTAAATAGTTGTACTCTCTCTCTCTCTCTCTCTCTCTCTCTCTCTCTCTCTCTCTCTCTACCATCTCTTGGGTATCAGTCTCATTCTAGACTTTATCACGAGTCCATGCCATTCTATCTGTACGATCATATATTTTAAGGAAACAAAACTTTTAAAAATAACTTTATGTATAATTTATTTGCATTAATGTAAGGTTTCTTAAATAGTCTTCTTTTATGTAATATATAACACTTCAAGTTAGACACAAAAATATTATAATTAATTAATTAATTAACTAACTAACTAACTTTATGGTGAGTTTAAAATTATCATATCAACAAATTAGTTATCAAAAAAATATTTTATAAAAAAATAATATTTACGTTAAATTTTTATTATTATTTTAACTTTGGGCTAGATTTAGTTGGCAAGATCTACATCAAGTGGAGTATTTTTGTTGATATATATTATTTTTATTAAAAAATAATATTTATGTATTTTCAGTTCAATTTCACATGTTATCAAATAATCTTAATATATTATATTTTAAATGTATTTATTTATTATTAATTTGTCAAACAATTTTAATCATTATATTTTTAAATATCTATACAAACATAGTCAGACGTAAGAATGGGTCCCCTTTTTATATCTCAACATTGTCAAATGTCATCTAAAAGCACTTAATCCGTTTAGGATACTATTTGTAAAGAAAAGACAATTCCTCCTTGAAAAGCATGGGCGCCAAGAGGCATGTTAATGGGTGTCTGGTTGCATGATAATTTTTTGTACACTTTCATGATAAAAACTTGTATTAAAATAAAAAGTGAACTAACTCATGATGTAAAATTATCATGTTTGGAGGGATGTGATAACAAAAAAGAGTGACTATCGTACATGACCAAACAAAGTGAGGGACCACAAGAAAAAAGAATGAGATAAGACCCTCTTTTTTGTTTGAAAAGAAAATCACTTTCAAAATATAAATTTGTCATGATTGCCAAACACATCTTTTAACAAATTTTCTTACCATTTTTAAAAATTAAAATTAAAATCTTTATTATCATGTAACGAAACACCCCATAAGACTCTCTAATGTCTAAATAAAATAAAAGTTATTCTCTTTCACTTATATTTATGATTTTTTATAAGTTTAAGAAGTCCATTTAAACAATCCCAAAAGCGGCTTCCTTACGGCCTGTTTGTTTACAGTATCAAGCACCTCTATGGATATCAGTTTTAAAACTGATATTGATACTTTGTATCAATGGGTGTTTGGATACCAATATTAATTTTAAAATTAATACTTAAAAAAAATATCATTTTTAATACAGGTGAAGACTTGTATTAAAAGTGATACAGATGCCTCCAGCAGAGAGGAGCCGGAGCCGGAGTCCCCCCCCCCGTGGCTGCGGATAGAGCCCCGCCGGAGTCCCTCGTCGCCCCCCGCAGACCCCCCCTCCCCCCGCGGCTGCGGACAGATCCCCGCCGGAGTCCCCGCTGCGGCTGCGGCTGCGGAGTGATTTTCGTATTGGTATTGTATTATCAAATTTCTAATATCAATTTTAATATTGATATAATATTACCAAACGTTTAAAAAAATTTAATACTATCACTTTTGATATTGATATTACATCTTCTTAGAATATCAATATCAAAATTGGTATTGTATCAATTTTGATACTCTAACCAAACAGGCCATTAAGTGTTATCGGACGATGTTAATGGGAGTGTTTTGGTTGCACTAGAAATTGAGTTTTGGTTACAAATTTATAACAAAACTTGTTAACCGCAATATTTGTCAACTATTTAAATTTATGTTTTTAAAACACACAAAAAAGAAAAGAGATCCTTTTTTATTTAATGTCTTACGTAACACTATCTTTTTTGTCGTCACTTCTTCCCGGATATGCTAAACTTATGTCCCTGTTTAACTTACCATTTATTTTAATATAATTTTATATTGGTATAAAAAATTATTATGCAATCAAACACCACATAAATTCTTGATTGACATCTAAATCTAGTTTCTTGGAAAATTATGAGAAGTGAAATAGAGCTATATAAAAAACTATTTTTAAGTTTTATATATTTGTAGATACACACAACATGAACCTTCCAACCTTAGAAACAATGAAACAGTAAAAGAGATATGAGAAGATGGAAACTCTTCTAACTTTGTTATTTTGTGAACATAAGACTAAATATCTTCAACACAAAGGTGTTTTGAATGGTTAATACCCTGTTTGATTAGTGTATTAAAAGTAAAAATATATTAACTTAATATTTCTGAAGAATAAAGTATCAATAACAAAATTAACATAGGTAGACAGTTGTATTACAATTCATGAATATTTTGTACCACAAAATATAAAATAATGTTTGTGACGTTTAGATTAATATCAATTTTAAATTTAATTTGATAGATATATTAACATTGTTGCTAAGCATGATGCTATAAGACAATGTTTTATTCTAACCAGAATGACATTCTTTTTAATTCAATATGTAAATTTACACGGATACCTTTTTTTCAAGGGTGCAAAAAAGCTTATCCAAGTTTGACTCAATTATTTTACCTTTTATGGGTCTGTTGAACCTTATTCAAGTTTGATTTATTATTTTAGTCCAGTCGAATTTCAGCTTGAATTTGAATAATAGCTCGACTTAAGTTTAAGGGATACCAACTCATTTATAAAAACTCAAAATAAGTAAAAGACGCTTGTTAAACTTTAAATTTAACATATTTATGAAACACAATCTAAGTTTAAATTTAAATCAAATTTATTTTTATTTTATTTGATAATATAAAATTCTTAATTTTTTATAAATTAATTTTTAAAATAAATATTTTATTACATATTTATTTGATTATTTGTGAGCTTATCTAGTCCAACAATACCTTGTTCCAACTTTATTCATTTGACATAATAAACAAAAAGAATCATATTTTTTATCGAGCCGAGTTTGGTGCTACTTGAAGAGTGTATTAGTTCGCTTGTGTTCTTAGTTGTTTTTTGTCAATTGTCTTAGTTACTTCATGACAAAACTAATTTAACTAGTTAACAAATAAATTGATTGCATAGTTTTTACTTTAAAAATGACCATGTAAACAGATTGTGTATGTTATCCTAAGTAGACCTGTCAATGGACCTTTTTGGGTCGGATCTTTCAGGATCCGAATCCGAATCCGATAAAATATATCCGAATTCAATAACAGATCTTATGCATTGTGAGATTTTGAATCTAAATCCATATCCAGATCCGAAATTTTTTTTGGATCCGGATCTACCTATTAGGAAACCCGTTAGACAATTGACGGTCGATGGTCGAAGCCCACTTGCGCACGCGCTTCTCTCTCTCTCTTAGTTACTTGGCGAGGAAGCAGGTCCTCGCCGCACCATTAATCTCCAAGGTCCATCTTCACAATGTCTGCATATGACACTGCGGCCAACCTCTTAGGAGAAAGAAGAAGATGTTGAGGAAGAGGACGACGACGATGAAGAGAAGGATGATAAATGGCGGCCTGTGTCGATACAATAACACAGCAGCGCATGCGTTAATGGCTCCTGATGGCCGTGTCCAATGGATGAGGCTCCTGTTGCTGCCCGATGAGCGCTTGATGCCCGTCTCCATCGTCTTCTTCTCCCACCCCTCCCTCTCCTCTTACAGTCAGCGTCGAACCGGGCAACCACAGGTACCTATTCTCGCCATTGCCGTTGCCGCCCTTATCATCCCCTTTCTCGGAGCTGTCCTCCTTTGAGTCACCCCTCCTCCTCTTGCGCCGTTGGGCATCTCTGGCAGATCAGGGGCCCAGGCCGGATCCTTCGACATCGTCTATTGTTGACAAGCTCCGGGATTAGGGCCCTCCCCATGGCGGTACTCCAATCGGGGGGGAGGTCGACGCCAAGGGTGGGTGCTCAACCAGCAAGCGGGAGTCATGGCCGGACAACGCGGAGGGGGGGGGAAGGGAGGTTGCGAGCAGGGCGTGCTCAACCAGCGGGGAGGGATGTCGCGGGGGGGGAGAGTCGCGGAGAGCGCAGAGGGGAGGGGAGGGAGGTTGCGGAGGGAGGACGCTGGGGGGTGCTCAACCAGCGGGCGGGAGTCACGTACGGCGCGGAGGTTGGGGGAGGGAGGCTGTAGAGGGATGTCGCTGGCGGGGGGTGCTCAGCCGGCGGGGGGGGTCGCGGACGGCACGGAGGTTGGGGGAGGGGGGTCGCGGAGGGATCTTGCCGGTGGGAGGTTCTCAGCCGGTGGTGGGTGGTCAGTCGGCGGAGGGAGGTGTCGCAGACAGTGCGGAGGGTGGGGGAGGAGCTCGCGAAGAGAGCTTGCGGCGGGGGGTGCTTAGCCGGCAGGCAGTGTTGCAGACGTGGAGGAGGCCTCGATGGCACTGGAGGCCGAGTGGATGAGAGGCGGCAGGGGCAATCGGGTCCTTCAATCGCCCGATCGGGTTCTCAAATATAACCCGATAGGTGACGTTCGGATTTGTTTCAAATCGGATATATCATAACCGGATGCTCAGGTCTGCCAGGGGCACCATCCGAATGCCCAAACCCTCTATTCAAAATCGGATTCAGGCTGAATATCGGGTTTACAGTAACCATTTACAGGTCTAATCCTAAGTGACCAGGTCTTAAAATAGAAAAATAAATTATACAACTTAATTTCAATGTTTGTCGAGGAAAAAGATAAAAGGGAGATCAATATCATTTTTAGGGTTTGATTGATATTAAAATTTTTTGAGAATAAACTTTATTTATCTTCTAAATCAAGTTTGTCAAACAGCCCCTTAGTTAATCAATTTTTTTGACCAACTTTGAGGTTAGGGCGCACTTGTACAGTTGTACACGGTCATAAATCCAACACCCAACACAACGTAGCGAAATTGAAATTCAGACCGTGTTTTTTCTTGTTCAAAAAAAAAAGAACAGTTCGGCTCGAAGATCTCACGACTTGCTTAATCTTCAGATAACTATAGCTAGCTATGAGAGTAGAGTCCGTCAGGCAACGGGAATCCAGATTACAGGTAAAGATTAAGTTAAAAATAATAACCCAAAATTTTAAATTTAAAATAAAAGAAAAAATAATATTTGACGTAGGCACCCCCCCGGCTCTCTCCAGGCAACGGTCCACCTTGCGAACGAACAGGTTGCGGAAATTAAATAAAAACCTCTGAAAAAATGGAGAAAATATATAAATAGCAAAAGAGCGAGAGAGGAAGAGCGCAACCGAGACTTGAGAGACCGAGGGAAAGAGAGCGGCAGAATAATCCCAGCGAGAGAAAACCCTCAACCTCTCCAGCTCCTTCCCTACCTCAACTTCCACCGCCTCCCCCGCCGCCATTGGAGCGCTTCTTCGCCTGTCCAGGCAGCGTACGAGGTCGAGCAGAGGCGGAGCCGATCCCCCGTGGTTCCTAACCTGTGGCGGTTTCCGTCACTTGGGTGTGAGCCCTCTTTTCTTTTTCCCCCATTGTTATCGTTGTGACGCTCAGGCAAACAACCTGCCGGCGTCGTCGTCGGCGAGGGCCACAGCGGGAGTGAGCAATTGTCGTGGAGAATCTGGTTGGGACAGGAAGCGGGTACGTGCTGTGGCCTGCTACTTGTTGGCCCCTCGAGGAGGGTAGCAGTTGGCCGTACTTGTCCCCTATTGGTTTTGCAATTTGCGATTTCGGTGAGTAAGAGGAGGAATCTCTTGATTGGCCCACCGGAGGTGGCATTGCTGCTCTGATTTTTGTGGAGGGGATGACCAGATAATTGCTGTTGTTTTCGCCTTCATCATCTTCCCTTCCCTTTGTGGTTTCGCGTTTTCCTGCCTGGCTGTGGTGCGCGAATCTGTTTTGCAACATATATCTTAATCGCTTCGTCCTACGTCTTTGTCGAGAGCAATTTTAGGGATGTTGGATTCTTTTGGCTTCTACGCCTGCAGCGGTTTGATGGATGTGAGGATTGTTTGAGCTTTATTTTAGGCGATTGTTTGAGCTTCGTTTCAAGCAAACATGGAAGTACAGTGACCCTCTTGCTAGCCGTCGGGCTATTGTGAGGATGGAACGATAGGACATGATTTCCGAGAAGTGGATGGTTTGAGGTGTTTTGCTACCTTCTGCATTTCTGCACAGGATTTTGTTATTACGTAGATTGAGAGGAGGCATCTTCATTAAGTTGGTGTTGCTCCTTGTTTATTGCTTAAGCTTAGACTGCGGAACCTTGCCACTGTGTCCCTTTTCAGATAAGATGTCAGTATTTTATTGTATATTCTTTTTACGTTGATAATATGAAAAGAGTGTCAGGTACATGCTCAATCAGCTAGAGGAGCTGTTTCTTCTCCAGAACATGATTTTTGTTCGTAATGGAAAGAGGTGATAAACAGTTGACAGCAACCGGCCAACAGAGGAAAATTGAGCCAACATTTGTTCCTGAATGGTTAAGGACAGCTCCAACTGTTGTCAATAGCAGTAGTATCTCAAATCATGTCTCAGGGCCATTCTCTCATTCAGGTATTTTCTTGTTTCACTCCCATTACTCCCTCAGCAACTACATATGAAAGACTCTGGTAATTTAGGCCACAGATATAAACCTCTTAAACGTTTGTTTTACTTCTATTCTTTTACTTTCTTTCAAGGACTAGATGTTCATTGGTTTCCCCATGCTCTTGGTTTATGTCTTAGATGATCATGCTGCTGGGATTTTATCAAGGAGCAGAATGCCAGTGAGTGCATGTGAACTTGATAGCCATCGCTCTTCAGTTATTACAGAGAGAAGTTATTTGTCTTATCGCAGAAGTACAAGCACTAATGGTTCAACACTCCACGAGAAAGATAGCTCACTGCACTTACGGCCATACAGTAGCTTCAGTAGGAACAGTAGAGATAGAGACAGGGAAAAAGATATAGACTTTTGTGATAGAGAAAAGTTGGTGAATTTGGAGAATGGATTTCACGACTTCCCTGACTCATTTATGTCAAGTAGGTTTGAGAAAGATACCCTGAGAAGGTCTCAGTCTATGGTATCAGGAAGGCGAAGTGATTCATGGACCAAAAAACATGGGAATGGGACAAGTAATTTTCAATCTGGCTCTGGCGGAAGCATTTTGAGCTCTGTCACTAAAACATCCTTTGAGAGAGAATTTCCATCTCTTGGTGCTGAGGATAAACAAGGACCTCCTGAGATTGGCAGGGTTTCATCTCCTGGACTGAGCAGTGCAATTCAAAACATTCCGTTGGGGTCATCTGCTCTAATTGGTAGTGAGGGTTGGACCTCAGCCTTAGCTGAGGTACCTGTCATTATTGGAGTTAATGGCCCTTCATTCTCACCTGTGCAACCAGCTACTTCTATCAGCAGTATTTCAACTGTTTCAAGCTCAATGACTGGCTTAAACATGGCAGAGACATTAGCTCAAGCTCCATCACGGACTCGTGCTGCCCCCCAGGTTCACAAAACAAAGATTATCTTCACTTTTTACTAGTTCTATGGCTTGTAATTCCAACTTTGCCTGGTTTAAAATTTTTTATATTTTTTAATTACAGTTGTCTGCTGAGACTCAAAAGCTTGAAGAATTGGCTATCAAACAATCTAGGCAACTAATTCCTATTACGCCCTCCATGCCTAAAACTCTGGTAGGCAACTTTTGCATATTATGTGTTCACATGCATACTAGATTTCAAATTTATCTTTTTGGTTGCTAGTATTATATGTAAACATCATGAATTGCATAAAATTTAGCTTACACTTTATATAAATATGTTATTGAGTACGCATTTAGCACCAATCATGTGGGTTAATTTTGTGTTTGACCTTTGTGTGTTTCATGCTTATTCAAGGTTGTAATAATGTCATTGGACAATTTACTTTCCGTTACAACCTGCTAGATAACTTGATACTTATTGGTACTTATTTTTTGAGTCGTTAAAACATATGGAATTAGAAATTATTTATTGCTTTGGTATTTCTATTTTGATCCGGAAAATATCTTGAAAAATAGATTTAGGCCGTTAACAGGAGTTATTACAAGTTTACAAAGATCAAAATACAAATATTCATGTAATATCTTACATTTTTAGTTAATAAATGAATCAAAATGTTTATGCACATAAAATCAAATTGTCTGAATCTTGAAGAGCACCATAGGGCTTCCCTTTTTGCAATTGTTGGAGGAAACATGACCCAACAAATCAGTTAGGTAGGATTCACTTAAGTTGCGTGTATCTGGTTCAAGTGAACCACTAGCGTGGCATAGCATATTGTGGGATCCGTTAAGGGTCCCATCTCCCCTACCTGGTAAGGGCTGCATCAGGTGTGGACTTCCGGAGGTAGCTTCCGGGCTCCAGTAGGATTTGGAGACTTTCTGCAGCCTTTGGTGATCATCTCCACCCTTTATAGGAGGTAAGGAAACTCTATTCTGGCCTCTATGTGTGTTCGCCTCAACTGCCTTAAGGTGGTCACCTAAGTTGCTTGAGATTAGGTGACTCCTTTGCCTCAGGCTTCTGCTTCTAACTGTGTAGGCCTTGCCTATCAACCCTTTATATGTCTCTGTACATTTTTCATCTCTAAAACATCTCATGGCTATATCTTTGTTGCACAAGTTCCAATTCTATATTGATTTCTCTAGCTTATAGTTTATTTTCTTTGAATTCATATTATGAGACGGTGCCTGTTAGGTATATATTAATAATAAAAAACATGTACGATGAAGCAAACATTAGTGCATACACAATTGAAGATAATTTTTTTTATTTCTATTGGCTTACATCAAGGGTTTGCAATAAGTACTTATCTTTTTATATTAGTTATGGATGAATTAACGAAAACTATACAAGATGATGTACCTTGTTGTATGCTATTTATAGAGGATATCGTATTGATAAATGAAACACAAGGAGTGAATAAAAAATTAGATTTGTGAAAAAATACTTTAAAAATTAAATAGAATATATGCATTGTAAATTTAATGAAAATCAAAGAGACTTAGGTGGTGATGATAGTTTGGATAGGGTAATATTATTTTAGAGAACTCAATTTAAATATCTTGGATTAATTATTCAAAACGATGGCGAATATGATGAAGGTGTTAATAATAAGATTAAAGTATGTTAGATGAAATGGAGATTAGTTACTGGGGTTCTATGCGATCGTAAGATTCTATTAAAGTTGAAAGGAAACTTTTAAAGTTGTTGTATGGTAGTGAATGCTGGACAATAAAGATAAAACATAGTTCTAAAAAAAGTGTTGTTGAAATAAGAATGTTAATATGGATGAGTGGTCGCACTAGATAAGATATTAGAAGAAATGAATATGTTAGAGAAAATGTAGGAATAGCAACAATTGTAGACAAATTAAAAGAAGAGAGATCCAGGATCACGGGATTAGGATCGGGATCGGGATCGGTTTCAGTTCGGATCAGCTGATCTTTCGGAAGAAAGGGCGATCCCGGATTGGTCAAAATTTTTTATTTGTTTAAATTATAAATTTTTTAAAAAATTAGAAAAAATTAGGAAAATTATAAAAGTAAATAAAAAATTAAAAGAATGAAAAACAATGTGGTTGACATTCTATCAAACAATGGCATGCAAAGTTAGTTCCTTTCAAGAAATTGTTATATCATATAAGTACAAACTATCATATAAGAGATAGAAGAGACTTAAAATAGATCTTTATAAAATTTAAGTATATAACATAAATGGGTGTAGAGTAGTCGTAGATCGACTTGCGTGGTTAGGTCACTGTGATCAAGGGGGTAGCGCCCCTTGTGGGCAACGCCCCCTGAAGAACCCCCCCCCCCCCCCCCCCCCCCCCCGAAGTTTACCTATTTAGGGGGGGATCGGCTGCTCCAACGGCCTGGATTGCCGCTGCTCAAGGTGGATCGTCAGGGGGAGCCCAAGACGATGAAGGGAGGGGGGGAAGTGAGAATGAGGGGTGGGGAGAGAGAATTGGTCCAATATCCCCCTTGTTGGGGGGGATCGGGCAAGTCTGGGCCGTATCAATAGTTTTGGCCAGAATCGGATTGACAGGTACCGATTCGATCTAAGAATCGGTCGATCCCGATCCGGATCGGGCGATTTTGCAATCTATAAGAGAGATTGAGATGGTTTGAGTATATTAAACATAAGCCTAATGATGCTCCAGTTAAAAAAATAAAAATATTAAAATAATAAAAATAAAAAGGACGTGGTAGACTTAAGTTAACTTGTAGGATGGTAATTCAATATGATTTAAATGATTTGAATATCTTTGAAAAAGTAACTCAAAATCGAGATGAGTGAAAGAAAGAGAATCCATATAGTTAAGCATTGTCGTCTCGGATCTCGACTTCGTCATCGGGAGAGGGGTGAAAGAGATGAGATCTCGGAGAAATCTCGAAAAAACCTTGAGAGATCGGATCTCGGATTCTCAGATAAATATATATATGAAACACAACATAACATCTTATAAATATGAGAGTACATCAATGAATTGATATGAAAATATATAACACCTTTGTAGATCAACTATGTGAATGAACAATTACAAAACACTTTCAATATCAAAACGATGATCTTTGTGTTTCAAAAAAATTTAAACTTGTATATAGTCTTATTTAAATATTAATATGGTATTAAGAACAATTTTTTGTTCTTGTTCTTGATTGTTTATTACAAGTTGATGGTTAAATATTTATGAAATTGAATTGATATAATTTGTTTATTACATGCGATATTATCTTTGTGTAATAAATTGATGATTAATGTCCAAATCTAAAATTTGAATACATTAAGATTATTATTTGACTTAAGTTATAATTAAATGTGTATGTTTATATAGGAGAGCAGAGAGTTAAAATTGATCTTTATAAAATTTAAGTATATAACTTTCATTTATGATTATGAATCTTATATACGTGTGATAGTATAATTGATAGTGAAATATATTAATATGTTTACATTATCATAAACGGGACGCAGAATAGTCGTGGATCGACCTACGCGGTTAGGTCACGGCGGTCAAGGGGGGTAGCGCCCCTTGTGGGGCGTATCAGGGGGGCAAAATCTCTCGAAGAAATTTTTTTTATGGAGACCAATCTACATGGGATGAGATCTCAGCGATCTCGTTTCTTGGCCCCTTGGTGAGACCGAGAATCTCGCGAGATCTCGGCGAGATGGAAAACCATGTATATGGCCGACCCTAAGTAATTTGAGACTAAGACTCAAGTTGAGTTGAGTTGAATAGTTTGTTTTCTTTACTAGTTTGAACTAGTGATTCCAAAGTTAGCTGACTTTAAGCATTGTACATCTCAATAGCCATTTTGAGTTCTGGATTTTTTCCTATCAAGAAATACAAGCATATGATTTTTTTTCTTCAAAATTCTGCATTTGATTAACTAAAATTGAGCAATAACTATAATTTTATGGAAAAAACTTTTCATTCTAATATCAAGATACTATGTTCTTTTTGCACTTAGCAATTTTTGTATCATTTGCTTGGTAGAAACATTTCGATGTAATGGCAAATGTGTTCTCTCTGGTGTGCCTTTTGGTTAAATTATTTTTTAAATCCAACAAGAATTGGATGATTCATACTTTCTTATATTTGACAAAAATATACTTTGGTATTGTGGCCATCAATTTCTGGGCCTTGTCTCAAGTATGTAGGTTTAGTGGTTTGATACATAGGTGGTTCAAGTCCGTATGGGAGGATAGAGAAAATCCGGTGATTCTGGAGTCTCTTGGGGGTTGGCATAGGTGTTGCATTGGAACTTTCCGGCTGGTCAAATCTTGTGATGGGTGAAAGCAGCCCTAGTGGTTGCCTTGATGATATGGTTTTCATCGTCTCCAACAATGCAGGCAGGATTATCATGAGGGGTCAGTGTGGTGGTGACAAGGCTTGTAGCTAGGGCCTCTCAACTTGTTGATGATGGGTTTAGTTTGAAGGTTGGGTCTTCCAGAGTCTGACCTCAAGCGGTTGGGCCGCGTCCCCAGAACCATGCTGTAATGAAGGGTGTTCTTGTGATAGGGGTAACTCTAGCCCAACACAAGTCTTATTGTGCTGTGGTCTTGTGGGGGCTGGTAGGTGGTTGGAGGCCACGGTCTTGTGGAAGATGTTATGGCATAAACCATGTTGCGTCAGTGTGCGTGAACGACCTGAGGTGCCACAAGTGCTGGGGTGTTGGTTATTGGGAATGGAGTTGTTTGGCTTTGGCGAAGAGATCCAGCATTTAGGCTTGGTTTTCCTGTGTGTGGGAGATACCTCCATTAGAGGATGAAGGTGGAGTCATCTTCTCACCCTTGTGCAATAGTAGAGGGACTGGTTGAGATAGTGCAGGATCATGCCTGTGGTAGGTGAGTCACAAGAAGAAGAAGGCTTTGTTGAGCTCATTCATGCAGCTGAATTGGGCAGACCGGCATAGTCTCAATCATGGCGGATTGGTAATGGGAACCGATTTTAAGATATTTTATATTCTTATACATTTGAGTCCTCAGAGGATATGTTTGTAAAAATTTCTTTTAGTTGAGTTTTTTTTAATGATTGGCTTCTTCTATAAAAGCCACCGATGTATTATGGATTTAAGATAATGAATAGTGATTTTTTGAGTGCTTTCGTTTGTAAACCCGGGGGGCGAGCCCCATTTCTTTTTTTCTTTCCCAATCTCCTCCCTACCTCAGCTAGGATTGGCTGCATTCTTGTTCTTCCCTTCCGGTTCTCCTTCCTCTATCAGTTCAGGCGGGCTGATCTCTTTCCCTTCCTATTCTTGTTGTTTTTCCGTTCATCCTCCTCTTTTTCGCTCACAAGATCCCTCCTCCGGACCTCCAGTGTCCGACATCATTGGCAGCTTTGTCATCTTCTTCAACGGATTTGGCATCTTTTCTTTCCTCTTGGATCCAGACGATCTACGAAGCTCCACCAGGCAGACCAGTGAACATCATTGAGATCTTCCTATTTTGAGAAGGTGCTGTCGGTCCCATTGATCTAATCTTATGCGATCCCTAGATGATGACTATTGGCATCGGAAGCTTTCGACACCCTTTTGGAGTTTTATCTTTTTTCTCTAGCGTCGTACTTCTTCTTTCCACTTTTAATCCTCTTTGTCTCCGCTAGCCTCCAACCATGCTTGATCTTTTTCCCACTTTCCAGATGACGAGGGAGACGAAACAACGAAGAGTTCAAGAGAGGAAACGCTTGGAAAAGGTTTGCGAAGGTATGCTCGTGGGACTTCCTCAACTATGCCTTCACGTGCCCATGCGCAATCTTGAGCGGCCACGACACTCTCCATTGGGCATGGCGAGATACCACCGCGACCCTTGCTTGGTTGTATGGTCATTGGCATCTACATGTGCGCCACGTAGGTGGTCTCCTCACGCATGTACGCGGACGTGCACCGGGTGGCTACGTGGTCATCAACTTGGCTTGGTTAAAGCACACCATGAACCCTCACACTGGGAATCTTCTTTACAAGCCGTTGGCTCGCCCCCTTATTGGGTTCCCAATCCAATTGAATAAATTATATCTTAACATTTTAAATTTTTTTTTGTAGTTTAGTTTCGATATTATCTTTTGGTCCAACATCAAATGGTATCAAGGCCTAGTTTGGCTCATTCTTACGAGTCGACTTCTGGAATATTCCGGACAACTTGCACATAAATAAACATGAGTTTAAAACTTGATGATGAATTTTCTCCCGGTAGGGGAGAGTGATGAGAACCGATTTTATAAGATTTTATGCTTGTAAAAATTTCTTTTAGTAGAGTTTTTTGCATTAATTGACTTATCCTATAAAAACTTTCATTGATTTACGGATTCAAGATAAGAAAATGGTGAATTTTTTGAGTGCTTTCGCATTCGTCCACATAGGGGCTCGGCCTCATTCCTTTTCTTTTTTTTTTTCTTTTCTGCTTTCCCTAGCTCAGCCAAGATTGCCGCATTCTTCTTCCCTTCCCATTCTCCTTTCTCTATCGGTCTGGCAGGCTGATCCCTTTCCCTTTGCATTCCTGTTATTTTTCTGTTCCTTTTCCTCTTTTCAATAGAATATACATCGCTTCCTCTTGGATCCAAATGATGGAAGGAGCTTTGCCAGGCAGTCCGGCAAACGTTCTATTATGAGAAGCTGCTGTCAGTCCTGCTGATCTGATCTACAACATCATCTTCCTTAGCTGGTCTTCCCCTGTTCTGCTCAAATCTAGTCGATTGGCAAAGCCCTCCGCAATGTTTGGCTATCCCCAAACGACAACTATGGGCACCGTAAGCTCCCAACACCTTTCAGAGCTTTGCTCTGTTTTTTTTTTGGCATCGTTCTTCTCCTTTTCACTTCCAATTCTTTGTCTATGCTAGCCTCCACCCATACTCGATCTTCTTCCCTCTTTTCAGATGACGAGGGAGATGAAACAACGAAGAGGTTGAGAGAGGAGAAGCTCGGAAGGAACCGGATGGTTTGCAAAGGCACGCTGGGACTTCCTCAACTACACTTTCACACACCCACACGTGATCTTGATTGGCCACAACACTCTTTGTAGGGCATGGCGAGATGCTGCCATGACCCCTACTCGGTCGTATGGTCATCGGCGTCTTCACATGCACCATGCCGGTGGCCTCCTCCTCCTGCATGTATGCTTATGCGCACCGGGTAGCTATGCAACCATCCACCTTGATTGGCTGGGACACGACACGATCCCCTGCACCAGGAATCTTCTTCACATGCCATCGACTCACCCCCGTGCCGGGTTCCTAGTCCGGTTGAATAAATCAGATTTTAACATTTTTAATTTTGTTTCTGCAGTTTTAGTTTCAGTATTAGCTTTTGGTCCCGTGTCAATTGGAGTTTCTGCACCCGGTGATTTATGGAAAGGAACAATGCTTTCAAAAACTGGCTGAGTTTGGATGGTAGTAGGAGGTTCCTGGTCCAGGGCAATGACAAGGAAGCATGAGGGATTCTGGTCCGGCCATGGGAGGAAAATGTGCATGCTGAAGCAGTGACAAAGGAGCTGCATTCGACTTGGATTAAAGTGTTCAGACTCTCTGTGTTTGCATGGTCGGAGTTCCCTTTAGCTAGGATTCTCTCTTCTTTCGGAAGTCTGGTATTCGTGGACAGAAGGAGACTCTGGTGGCCAGTGTTGGAAGCCATTGAAGTTCTGGTGGAGAGCCGCTTTGATTTCAACTGGGGGGGGTCTCAATTCCAGTTTTAATTGGAGTTAAATATACGTCAGACTGAGGAAAGTCACAGCAGTGTTGGTGGCGGCGAGTTTTCCACAGATCTGATGAAGACGAGGTAGGCTTACTCCCTTTAGAATTCAAAATCCTATTTTTTAGCAGCATGACGATGTGAAGGAACAGTTTGTTTGGTTATGAGGGGGGGGGGTTTGGGAAGTCATCCGGGATTTCAGGCAGTGGGGCCAAAACAGGTGCTGGTGGGCCATCGGGCCTGTCGGGTGGAGAAGGTGATGGTTACGTTGCGTTAACAGGTATCTTGAACCTGGGGCAGACCCAAGTTTGACTAGATCCGATAAACTTATTGCCGGTTCAGGAGACTATTGAGCCGGTTAGTTTGGTGGTGGCATCTGGCTCATCAAGTCCGGGCTTTGGTGGTGAGCATGTGGGGAAGTCCCTTGGACCGGCAGGTCTGCCATCTCCTGGTTCAGCAGGTCTTCACATGGCTTAACCGTTGTCTTCGTCTCACAGAGCCTGGGGTGATTCTCAGTCAGCTTTGGCTTCTCAAGGTCCTATAGAACTACTGGGAGTGCCTCCCTAGTGGGTGATATGGCTGTGGCATTTGTATTGGAAGTTGTTGCAGGGGTTAAACAACTCAGGGGCTGGTGAGAGTGTATACTATGATAGGCCGTTGGCCACCCTACCATCCACAAAATGAGCCATGGCTCAATCTTGTTGGGTAGAGGAAGCTGAGGGGGCCTAGCACATTTCTGATAAGGCACAATTAAATCCATTGCGGATTTTTTGGGTCTGATCTTCTTGTGATGTGAACAGGGTATGAGGGCTTTTTTGATAAAATTATGCATGAGCTTTGGTTTCAGGGGGCTCTCCTGTCAGTAAGAAGTATAATCAACAAAGAGTCAGATCTAGAGAGATTAATTTTATACTGAGCGATGATATTGCGTTAGAAGGCAGGAGGGAGGGGGGAAAGGGCATTGTATATTGTAATCTATACATTATTAGATCATCTGGAACCGTAAGGGGATTGTGGATAAAGAGAATATCAGAGAATTGCAGAATATTGTTGTCTTGTGTAGATCGGATGGCTCCTATTGCTGGAAACCAGAACGTGTTGTTAACACCCAAGGCATAGCTGCTTTGAAATGTGAGAAATTGTCAGCGTTCTCTTGTGTGCCTTCAACATGGAGAAGTGGAGATCTGACAGCACTATGAGATGACAATAGATTTATTGAAGATATTTCTAAAGGAAGTGACATACAAGTTCTCAAATTCATTGTCACAGGAATTGGAAAGTATTGGTTTTCAAGTAATGTGTATGATTCTTTAAGTGATGTTGACAAGCTCAAATTCGTTTTTGACTTGAAGGATATGATAGGCAACTTTATCATCATTTCTTGGTGAGTTGGTGGTGACTTCAATGCAATTTTAAAGCCCAGAGAGAGATCGGGCATGGGGTCTGAGCCCAACAGATGATTCTTTAATGACTTAATGAATGTATGTGGATTGACTGAGACCTCAAATTTTAGACTTGAGTATACTTGGTCGAATTCAAGATCCAAATCAAAATTGGACAGATTTTTTGTTTCATCTGCGTGGGTACAAGATCATGGTGTCCTCAAATGTTTTCATATTTCCACATCATGGTGCTATAGGCATCACATCTGCTAGGTATAATAAAGCACATACCAAGAAATTTCGGTTTGAGTTAGCATGGTGCATGGAACCTAACTTTAAGGATTTAGTCAAAGTGTGGTGAAATGAGCAGGACTTGAGTTCTCATTCAGCAACTTGCAGAGTCGCTTGCAAGCTCAAGTGGATCAAGATATGCTTGAAGAATTGGGCAATGACTACTTTCAAGACAACAACTAAAGCTAGGGAAGAATGTGTCTCCAAGATCATTTGTTTGAAGCAGTTGAGTGATGGACTGGTTAATGATAGTCAAAGAGAAGAATGGAATAAATTAAAATATGTGTATAAAGAATGGAGTTTCAGAGAGGAGATTAAGTGGAAATAGAGATCGAAGGAGTTATGGTTGAAGGAGGGCCATACTTTTTTTTCCACACAGGCTTCAATCTGGAAAAAAAAGAACATCATCCAAAGACTGAGTGCATGGGACTGAATGTGTTGGGACTGAACAGATTTGTCTACAAGTTACAGAATTTTACAGAATTTTTTTCATGGATGACAAATGCTGTAGCCCTCTCCTAAACCTCAATATGCCTAAGATATTAGGTGAATAGGAAACTGAACCTCTTGTTTGCATCTTCTCGGAGTAGGAGGTGTTGTGTGCCATTAAGGATATGGATCCCTACAAAGCTCATGTTCCGCATAGGTTTTCTGCTGCTTTCTACATTCACACTGTTGGTATATTATAAAGGATGGCTATATGGGCCTTATTAGAGAATTTGAGAAGGATCCTGGGTGTTTGCATCCTATTGTGTGAAGGAGTGGTGTCTTTCCTGTAACCCTGTTCCTTCAATGTTCTGTAAAATTTTCAGCTGGAACAGGTTGCTTAGGTAGTTGTCCTTTTAGGCATCAACCCTCTCATCTATCCTCTCATCTACACTCTGGGTAGATGCCTAAAGCCTAACTTGAACATGTTTGTTCTATTTTTCTTAGTCTTATTGTAACGGATATCCTTATATGTCCTTTTGTTCTATTCATTTAATTGTGGTTGTCACTTTAAAATAAGTCATGTTGAGGAGCATATAAGTAAGCCCAGTTAGCTTATCGAATTCTGTCCATCCATTTTCATATTGTGCTTCCATGTAGGTGACTGAAGACATTTGGGAGCATCGGGGACCAGTCTTGGGGCATAGTTATGCTGTAGGTAGGACTACCCTCCATTAGATGAAGTAACTGTCTGGAACAAAGTAGTAATCTGGATAAAAACCAATGTATGAAATCACCTATTTACGGGACAAGATTATAGGCATAAAAGAGCGATTTAATATGTTAATGTTTATTTTGTGTGTGAAAATTTTGGGTCAACAGTGGTATGGTTCAGAACTACCATGATCGAATTATTTGGCTTCACTTGTTATCAGTGAGATCTCCTGGAATAGCTAAAATATTTATCCTTGACCTGTTTCTTCATTCGTTTATTGTTCAAATAATTGTGGACAAATATAATTATGAAATCAATACTTTTGTTTAACTTATTGTTGTTGATGTTTTATTATTGACATGTTTAAGCTTTGTACTGAGATGTTAGTAAGATGAAGGGCAATACGGAAGGAGGAATTGTAGCCCTTGATGATCATGAAGCAACACTTTGATCAAGTAACGTGGTAATTGGAGATGGGTGATATTGTGTGCAGTGGTCTGTGTACAGAGGTGATAAGAAGCAAGTAGACATTTCCGTGAGAGGTGATGTGTCAACCAACAGAGTTTCTGCAGCAGGCCATCGAAGGTGTGTAAGACCTCGACAAACTGGACCAGTTGAAATGTTCTTTGATGATTGTGGTAGGGAACAGAGACAAGACGAGATCTTGGGTGGGGCAGGTGGGTTAAACCGGGCAATCCCTAGCAGAATTTTTTCTTTTCTTGGATGTCCTGACTGTAAAGTAGGGAATATAGGGTGGCTGATCTGGTAGAAAATCATGGAAATCAAATGTGCTGGTTCTTGCTGTGGAGGAGAAACCTGGACGGCCTGGTGCTAGAATGTCCGGTAAAGCTCACTTGTTTCAAAGGTGTGATCTTTCTATCAACTTGTGCGGTCAAAGGTGAGAGGCAAGAGACCTCTAGCCTCATTCCAACTACTTTGCTCATCACTTCCGACAATGGAGGTGAGACAAGAGGAAGAGCCAAAGGGGGGGTGGCAGGTGGGAAGAGAGGATGACAGAGGGGTAGGGTTGTGGACAGATGTGGAGGGGAGTGGGAAGAGGTGAGGCAGGGCAAGGGGGTGGTCAGCTTCAGCTCCTTTGTGTCTCATGTACCATGTTGAGGTGGGAAGATGAAGGATCCAATGATCCATAGGTACTGTTTGGAGCACTGGTGGTTCAGCTGCTAGAGACTTTCCACTTTAAGGTGCAAATCTGCCCTCAAGCAGGTTTGCAGGATCCAAACAGCCAAACAGCACCTCGTCAGCTAGGTGGCTGCATCAGTGCTGGATGTGACTGGGGCAACTGCTTAGGTGGTTTGGACGAGTGAAGGCAGTGAGGTTCTGCCTTTTTGCCTCACCTTGTTGACTATGCAGTTGCTTTAACTTTTTTTTATTGTATTGCTGTCAACCCCACGATGACTACATCAACTGGAGATGGGGGAAAAACCAAGCTTTCATGACACATTCTCCATACATATTTTTATGATTGGTTTGATTAAAGCATGGGTGAGAAACCATCCCTCATGTCTGTTAGAAGGCCTGTAGGGGGTTGCAGTCGGGGTGATCCACAGGCACTGCCCTGCGGGTCCAGCCGCCTTGTTGGCACCTAGGGCTGCAAATGGAATCTGATAATCTGATTTCTGATAACAATGTTTCTATATTCTATAAGCTCAAGCTCTTGGAATTGGAATAGGAAACAATGAATTTTGTATCCTTTTTCAATAAAAAATATACATGCAAAATTTAATATTATAATAAATAAACATATAATTTATTAAAATTATGATATAAAAATAATGGAAAATAAAAATTTTAGACATTATTTTTTAAAAATTATAAAATTAGATTTAATTATTGATTTTAAATAAAATAGTAAATATTATAGATTTCAGAATATTATTGGATTATTCCAATTTTGATAACGGAATCCAAATCGGATAAAAAAATAATATACATGTAAACTTTAATTTTTTAGTAAATAAAAATATATAATTTATTAAAATATGATATATAAATAATAAAAACTTGAAATTTTAGGCATTATTAAAAAAACTAGTAAAATTAGATTTATTTAATGATTTTTAAATACAATAGAAAATATTATAAATTTCAGACTATTATTCGATTATTTTAATTTTGTTAATGGAATCCAAATGGAAACATCATGGTTCCGATTTGATCTGAATCCGATTCTGAATCACTTAACCCTTATGGGAATCGGAATTGAAACATGCAATACCACTACCGTAGCGGACCGTTTGCAGCCCTACTGTACCGCAACCCTTTACATGCGGCATGCGCCCATTGACCCTGGTTGGACAGTGGTGCATTGGAGATGATCGGTGCTCTCTCGAGTTCCTCTGCCCTGTAAAGGGCCTTCGCCTTAAGTGAGTTGCTGCAGAAGGATGTCTATACTAGATTGAGAAGGGTCATTAGGCAGTTGTATTTTGGAATGGCCTAAGGTGTCAACAATGTTTGGGGATTGGTCACTCCAGCAGGTGTTGCAGATCGAATGGGATGATGTCAAGGGGTTCCCTTCCCGGTGCCACTGCTGCCTACCTTGTTGCACTCCAATCAGCACAATCTGGAGTTCCCATTGCTGACTGATGTAACCTCAAATTTAAAGATTTTAATCTTTTGTTTTGGAAATTCATTTTCCTTTTGGATTTGGATTAGATTTGATTAGACCTTAGCATTGACTTTGTAAGAAAATAGATGATATTTCATAAAAGTACTAACTAGGGTCAAAATTATATGTTGAGGTTGTTAGGTTCTTTGAAGTTTGTTTTGACCTCTCTCCGTCGGATGGTGCGAAGATCCAACATTAATTACATCGAGATTTCTCGAATACCCTTGATTATCGTCATAGCAATCCATTGAAGTAGAAGACATGCATCCACAAAAATAAACATTCACACATATGGACATAGGAGAAAATAATCCCATGAGATTGATGGAATGCAAGCACTCAATTTGGTTTGAATTTGATTTGAATTGATTTGGTTGAATTAAATTTATTGGTTTGAATTTTGATTGATTTGAATTTATTTTGAGTTGAATTTAATTGGTTGAATTGCTTTTAGTTTGGGTTGAAATTTGATTTGTTCATTTTTTTTTGAGTTTCTTATTAATTTAAGTTCGATTCAATTTGAATTTTGGCTTGTTTGAATTTTGATTGGTTTGATTAATTGATTTAAATCTGTTTGGAATGAGTTCATTCGAATTTTATTTGGCTTTTATTAAGCTTGAGTTGAATTTTATTTGGGAAGTTCATTCAAGTTGATTGGGTTGACTTGGCCTTATCGGACGGATTAAGTCAGATTTCTGTTAAATTCGGAAATTTTAATTTCATGAATTTGACAGAGGGCTGGGTTCAGATTGTTTGATTCATTTGGATTTCATTAAGTTTGAAGCAGATTGACTTATTATTTGATTTTTGTTAAAGTTGTGCGGAATTTGATGAACTGGGCTTAGTTCATTTATTTTATCTTGACATTGAACAGGTTGGGGAGTTTCGGGATGGCATTTTGATTTCAGAAATTTAGAGTTCAGTCTTTTCAGGTTTCTTACAGATTCTCTGAAATCCAGATTTTTTGAAATGGGCTGACCTTGCACAGATCACAGATTTCGGATCTTTACAATTCCAGATGTGATTTAGTTGAATTGAGTTTGATTTGAGTTCAATTTTGATTAGTTTAGATTTCAGTTAATTCTGCAGATCTACAGCTTCTGGTTTCTTGTCTTAGATGTGAGGTTCAAACAGGTTTATCTTGACTGAGTTTGTTTAATTTAAACATGTTGGGACTTTTATGTTCAATGAACTATCTTCAGATTTCTGCAAAGTTGACAGATTCTGCATTTTCAGATTTTTTTAAACTTCATATTTTCAAATTTCGCAGGCCTCAATCCCTTGTGAAGTTCTGATTAGCCAGGTTTTAATTTCTGGTTTCTTTTGAAATGGGTTCAGAGCATAAACTATGATTTTCGGTTTGGTGCATTCAGATTTTCAGATTTTTACAGATGTTTCAATTGCAGATTTTATGTTTCAGCATTTCAGCTTCTAGACTCCAGCCCTTAGGTTTTTTGATTTTAAATGTGCAGGTTTCGGATTCTCCAAATTTTTTTATGGATTACAAATTCAGATTTATGGATTCTGTGCACATGCAGATTTTAGTCTTCAAACCTCAGATTGCATATTTTTAGTTCGGCTCTCCTGCAGATTTCAGATTTTGTTGCAGATTCTGCACATTAAATTGGTTTTCAGATTTTAGACCTCGGAGTCCAGATTCTGTACTTTCAAAGGTTTTCGGACTGCAGGTCCTGATTTCTGATTTTTGGAATTCAGATTTTGTTTATGAATTTAATTGAGTTTGTGATTTGTTTGGGAGTGTTTTGATTTGGGATTTGGTTGTATAAAGATTCAGATTTCAGATTTACAGGTTTTAAAATTTTTAAAGTCTTTTACAGGTTCAGAATTTTCAGAGTTATTTGAATCATTTGTTAATTTTTTGTTGTCTTGCATTCCAGAAATTCCATGTGATTGTCTCTCCTCCTCGAGACATTGATCTATGTACCGAACATGAATTTCCCCTGTTTTCCTCAATATGAGACATGATTTACAACTTGACCAGCAACTTAAGTCTTTCTGAGTCCTTGATGAACATGGCACTTGTGTGATCTATTTGAGATGGAAAAACACCCGGTCTTTGATAGACTTGTGGGCATTCCTATCACTGATTTGAGATTGAGCATGTCCCGGTCTTTGATAGACTTGTGGGAGACTAGCTCATATCGATCTTCATGGCTCCTCCATGAGTTGATGAACTTGTCATTTCATGGGCGGCATGTACCCGGTCTTGGTAGACTTATGGGCATCCCCCACTGTTTTGATGATTCCATTAGCATATAATCGGCTTAACGGCATGTTGATCATGCACGGCCTCATATAGCTAAAAGATGGTAAGACATTGGAGTCTTTTATAGACCTTTATATGTCTACCTTAAGGACGTAGTGGCGGGTGGTTAGTCGTCCCCCCAACTAGTACGAATTTTGAATTCTTTTAAGTTAAGTCGAGACGTAGGGGCGTATGGTTAGTCGACCCCCAACTAGTCCGGTTTGTTGAATTAAATGTATTTTTTTATTTATTCTTCACTGTTTTGTTTGTTTTAAAACATCTCTTTTTCTTTTGCTGAAGAGGGCCCTGTCTGTGCGCAGAAGGGTTCTGGACGCAGAGGGGGGGGGCTTTGGCACTGTTTGGACCGGCTGGTTTAGTCCCAGACCGGCGGTTCACCTCCGCAGGGCGGCCGGCCTCGCCCGGTCGCCCCTCTGTTCTTTTTTTTTTGCATTTTTCTCTCCCGGTGGGCCCCACCGGTTTTTCCACCGTGGACTATAGTTCGGGAGACATATTTCTTCCGGCTACAGTGCCTGTTCGGCGGTCTTCGGCACCCGACGACAGCTCGGGCCATCTCCGGCGGCTCTGCTCTCGATCGACGACGACGGCATCGGTAGAGGAAGAAGGAGGGGGGGCCGTCGGCCCTAGGGGAGGGGGAGGATGCCCTCTCCGGAGGGACCGGGAGGAGCTTTCGGCTCCTACGGCACCCGCGGTGACCTGCCGAGGGACTTGCGGCGTCCGGAGGAAGAAGAAGAAGGAGGAGAGCACTGCGCGGCTTCAATAGGACTTCGAAGGGACCGGTAGACTCCTCCTTTCTCTTCCTTCTTTGCTGCTCTACCCTCTGTGGCCTCTCCTCTCGCCGCCTCCTCTCTCTCCTTGCGCGGCCAGCTCCGACCGGGTTCTTATACGTGTCGGGAGGGCTCCGTCTCCTACTGGGAAGGTAGTCCCGGGTCCGATAGGGACTCGGAACCAGCTATCTTCTCCTCCCCCCCAATTTCGGCAGGAGATATCGCTGCCTCGATTGTTTCCGAGTGGGACTCGGAACTGCCATAGAATCGGATATCGATCGGGACTTCATGGCAGGTCAATATCCTGATCGGATTTCCTCCTTACTCCGATTTTCTTGCCTTGTTCAACAAACCCCCCCTCGTCCTTCTTTCTGTCGAACCCAGGTCTGAGCAGACCCGCGCGAAGCTCTCCTCAGCCCATTTAGAAGACTGTCAGCCCCCTTTTTGAGCAGGCCCGTGGGCTATGCTGGGTGGGCCGCTGTCGACACCTGGAATTTCAAAAAAAAAGGGAAGAGGAGAAAACGATGGGGGATGGAGACCCACCGGCAGGCAAAAGGGAGAAAGGGGGAGGCAAGACACAAATAGCAAGTCGGCGGGGCGCTTTATCGTGGCCGACTTGAGGTCGGGTGCGCAGGAGGGGGTGATCTCCTTTGCAGGATCCGGAACAGGGGGGCAACCCCTTAACCAGTCCCTGCGGAAGCACCTTGCACCGACCGGGGGTCCATCCAAGCTTCCACGGACTTCCGAGGGGCCTCGCGCCCGGAGACGGCTATAAAGAGAGAGCCGGAGGGTCGTCGCGGGGGAGAGACCAGGAGAGGAACCGAGAGAGTGGGCGATAGGAGAGAAGCCAAGAGAGAGAGATCGAGGTCGGGAGCCGAGAGGAGGGGTTACCGGAGCTACCTCTTCCCTCCGCCGGAGCCGTCCCCTTTTCTGCGTGAAGCCGAGAGGCCCGCTTCCCCTCCCGCCTTCTTCTTCCGCCGCCGTCGAGCCGTCGCCCCCTGCCGCAAGCCACCGCGGACGCCAAGCCATCATCGCCGGAGGAGGTCTCCCTCTTCCTCCTCCACCGCCGCCGTGAAGCCCATTCCCTCCTCCGCCGCTGCCGTCCGCCTCCTACGCCGTTGTCGGGCGCTGCTGTCCGCCGGTCTGCCGCTGTCGCCAGGCTCCGCCGCCGCCGCGTCGGGGAGGAAGGAGCAGTCGGGGGGGGGGGGATAATGTCCCCCCCGACTTACGTCCACGGTGGAAAAACCACCGTGGGCCCCCGGGCTGGCCGCGCGTGAGAGGGGCTGGCCGCGCGCGTGAGGTGCTGCTGCTGCGCGAAGGGGAGGTTGACCCGCAGGTCAACAATAATGTGGGGCCCACCAGGAAAAAGGGGTTGAAAAAAAAAATAAAAGGAGGACCGCCGGGCAGGCCAGCAGTCGCGAGGGCCGAGGGGAAGGGAATGGGCCCAGGCCCGTTAAGTTGAAGCCGCAGGACTGCGGGAGCTAAAAAAAGAGGAAGAGGAATTTTAAAAGAAACAATCAAGTGAAAATGTAAATAAAAATGCACTAACTAATTAAACAAACCGAGGCGAGCATCCGGCCGGCTAAAAATCCGCCTCATGGTCTCGGCATAACTTAAAAGAATGAAAATAAATGTGAAAGCAATAGGCCGGCTTTTAAGCACGCCTCTTGACCCATGCTTTCAAAAACATAAAAAATAAAATAAACAATTAATGAAAATTAAATAACAATCTACTTAATTAATTAACAAACTGAGACGAGCATCCGGCCGGCTAAAAACCCGCCTCATGGTCTTGACTTAATTTAGAAGAATTCAAAACACAAGGGAAAGCAATGGGCCGGCTTTAAGCACGCCCCTTGACCCTTTAAGGTAGACATACAAAGGTCTATTTAAAAGACCCCAATGTCTTACCATCTAGCTATATATGAGGCCGTGCATGATCAACATGCCATTAAGCCGATTATATGCTAAAAAGAAAAGAAAAGAGAGAGGATTGGAGGAAATACCCATAAGTCTATAAGGACCGGGTATATTCCCCATAAATTGACAAGTTCATCATATCCAATGAGGATTGAGTGAGGATGGTCTCAAAACCATCAAGTTGTAATGACATAGAACCAAGCAATGAGATGGCATGTCCGGCGTATAAATGATCTTGAGTGGAGGATCAATAACCCCATGAAATTGAGAGGATTGCAAACAAAAAAAGATGATGATGAAATAAAATAGAATAAAGCAACCTGAACATAAAAAAAGGGTCTCTTAAGCCATACCGGGTCTGAAAATACAGAAGAGTTGAAGGTTTGAATTTGTGAAGTTCGGCATATGAAACATATAAAAATCTGAAGCATATAAAAATCTGAAGTGTACAAAATCTGAAACTGCCAAATCTGGAGGTAAGAACGTATAAGATCTGAAACAAAACAAAAATCTGAAAACCCCAAATGTAAAATCTGAAACTTATGTAAATATGAGATTTGGAGACCAAAAATCTGCAATGTGTGCAAAACCCAGAAATCTGTAAAGTCTAAAAAATCTGAAATCAGAACCTAAGACTGTAAGGTCTAAAAACTGTCATATTAACTGGAGAAAATGATCTGAAACATATAAAAATCTGAAAGTGTATAAAATCTGAAAACCCCCAAGTCTGAAATTTGAAGCAAACCTAAAAATCAGAAGTCAGGGCATAGAATCCGAAATCTGTCAAATATGCAAGTCACATGAAATTCAAGGCCTAAAATCTGGAGTTTGAAATTTGAAAAGATCAAAATCTGAACTTTGTAGCTGAGGTTCGAGATTTGAAATAAATCTGGAAACTCCAAATAAAAAAATGAGAAGTGCATAATCTGAACTCTAAATCTCTGAAATCTGAATTCAAAAAAATTGAAATCCGAACCTCAAATCCGGGGAGTGGGTAATTAACTTAAGACAACTTAAATCCAATTTTAATCAACTTGAACAAAACTTCAGATGGCATTAATTGAACCTTAACCAAATTAAATTTTCGCATCAAATCATGATCCGCAGTAAGTTCATCTTAACACAGATGTTAAAGCAAATCTAAACCAACTAAAAAAAAATCAAATCAAATTAGATCAACAGAAACACGCATCCAAGAACAGATTTAAATCAAGATCTAAAATAAGATAACTAGTTAAAATTAAATTAACTTGAATCAATTTCTTAAATCAAGTTCAAATCAAATAGATCAAGCTCGAATCTGAAGTCAAGGAAATCTGCAAGTCTGGAAATTTCAAGAAAACCTGGAAAATCCTAATCAAGTTTAACTCAAATTCAACTCAAATCAAACTAAATCTAAAAAAATTCAATCTCAACAAAATCCATTTCAAACAAGGTTAGGTCAGATTTTTAAAATCAAACAAAACTAATCCAAATTCAAATCAAACAAGCCAAACAAATTTAATAACCTGCCAGGCATCAATCTAAACCAGAAATTCAACTCCATTCCAAACATGATCAAATTAATTAAATTGAGTCAAACTCAAATCAAAATCTTTAAATTAAACCCAAGTCAATTTTAATCAGACAATCCTAATTCAAATTAAGTTAAGTCAATCAAATGAACTATTAATCTGAACCCCATGAAATCTGCATATTAATCAAATTTTAAAATGAGTTAACTTTAACTAAACAAGTTTAACCTAAAACAAACTGAATTTAGATTAATAAATAATCCATCAACAAATTCAATTCAAGACAATTAAATCCTAAATCAGTTCACATAAATCTGAAAGTTGCATGAGAAAGAATCCATAAACTGTCAAATTTATTAAATTAGATAATTTCATCCCAAACAAACCATATTCCCTAAGCTAAACCCAAATCCCACTCAAAATCAAACAATAGACAAACTGTCAAATTCAATCGAACAAACTCAAATTCAAACAGAATATAAATCAAACATCAATCAAATTCAACTTAAATCAAATCAAATTCAAATCAAATCAAACAAAATTCAAACCAATTTAAACCAAATTCAAAAACAAATTAAGTGCTTGCCTTCCACCAAGTTCATGGGGCTTTCTGTTTCTCCTATTGTGTATGTGTATGTTTATTTTTGTGAATGCATTGTTCTTCTATTCAATGAGTTGCTATGACGGATAATCAAGGGTATTCGAGTATTCTCGATGTAATTAACGTCGGATCTTCGCACCATCCGATGGGGAGAGGTCAAAAATAAATTTCAAAGAACCTAACAACCTCAATTTATAATTTATACGTACCATTGACCGTAGCTAGTACTTTTATGGAATACCATCTATTTTCCTAAGAAGTCAATGCTAAGGTCTAATCAAATCTAATTCAAATTCAAATGGAAAATGAATTTCCAAAACAAAAGAAATCTTTTTAGATTTTGAGGTTACATCAGCCGCAAATGGACTTTTCAATAGGCCAAATTGGGTCAATTGAAATCCCATTTTAGGCTTCATCGATGGGTATTGCAGGTCGACTGAATTGGGCCGATCAAGGTCCTGTTATGGGCCTTGGAGATGGACTGAATTGGGCCTGTTTGGGCCGAGCATGCCATTCCTTTTGTTTCTTTTTTTTTTTTGAATGGGCCTTGCCAACATATTTAGTTTCTCTCTTTTTTTTTTGAAAATTTTTTGGTTACAACACTGACCCACGTCGATGACAATGGTCGGGCACCACAAGTTGGCACATTACATATTTCTGATCTTCTACTTTCATCGTTGACTGTTGATTCCCTGTCAGTCACTAGTCATAGCCATAGTTGTTAAGGCACCTGCCTAGGTGCTGTTTAGGTGCTTTTCCTGGGCCCATAGTTGTCAAGGCGACAAGGCGCCCAAGGCGTTGAAGGGTACCGATTCCGCTTAGGCGACAAGGCGGCCGCTTAGGCGTCGCCTAGGCGGTCAAGGCGGTATTCAAGGAAGGCTGAGTCGAGAGGTTGTTATATAAAAAAAAACATAAATATAATTATATTTGTTATGTTATAATTGAATATGAGTGTTTTATCAATGCACATAAGTAAATATGATGTGTGTGTGAAAGAGAAGAAAGTTAAATAAATATTTATAAAATTTAAGTATATAACTCATTTATGATTATAAAATTTATATATGTGCAATAGTATAAGTGATGGTAAAATATTGTTATAATATTATTAAATGGGGAGGCGCGAGTAGTCGCGGATCGACTGCGCGGTCGGGTCGCGGGGTCGGGGGCGGCGCCCCGCGGGGGGGGTCGGGGGGCGAAGCCCCCGAAAAAAAGTATGTAATAGTATAAGTGAGACAAAGAGAGAGAGAGAGAGGAAAGAGTTGAAAAATAACTTAATTAAGTATATAATATATGTTTATAATCATAAATCTTAAATATGTATGATAGTATAAGTGATAATATAATATATTAATATATTGAAACTATCATTAAATAAGTGTCCCTTGTGAGGGGTATCAAGGGAGAAAAATCCCTCAAAAACTTTTTTTAATGATGTAAAAATACCCAAGGCGCCTTGCTTGGGCGCCTTGGGCGCCTAGGCTGGTGCCTTGGGCGCCTTGGCGGGCGCCTTGGGCGCCTTTTTGGCCCCAGACAAGGCGCCCTGGCAAGGCGCCCTTGGAAAGGCGCCTTGCCGCCTAGGCGGCGCCTAGGCGCCGCCTAGGTGGGCGCCTTGACAACTATGCCTGGGCCTAGCCACCCTTGGGCCTTGGGTAAAAGGTATCCAAGGTGCCTGGTTAGGTGCCCCTAGCCCTTCTACATGATCAAGAAAAAAAAATTGTTTAGGGGCAATGCGTTGTCCCTTGAATACCACTGTGATTTGTGGTCTCCCATTTAATGATAATGAATACATATTATAATATTTAAGTATCATTTATACTACTAAATATATTTAAAGCATGTTAATATATAATAAATGTACAAGGAACATTAGACAAGTCTTGCATGATCCTCCATACAATAACTTCCGTTAAAGATTAGAAATTTACCCATATTGGTGTTCATGTTGAGGAGTCATCTTTCACGGACAAATTCCTTTCGTACCACTAAATATATTTAAAGCATGTTAATATATAATAAATGTACAAGGAACATTAGACAAGTCTTGCATGATCCTCCATACAATGACAACTTCCGTTAAAAAATAGAATTTTACCCATATTGGTGTTCATGTTGAGGAGTCATCTTTCATGGACAAATTCCTTTCGTTGAGATCTTTTTTTTTGTAGTGTTGCTTTGACTTCTACCGCGTTGGTAGAAGTTTTTAAGTCTTGTTCTACTTTTGCTTTTGCTTTGTAATTTGATTTTATCTCATTTGTAGAATATGGTCCAAAAATATATTTAATATTTGTAATTATAAATATGTTACATATGTTATAAAATTCTCTCAACATCCTTCTTCTTTTCCTCTTACTAAGGTTATAAAGATTATCTCTTTTCCAAAAATTATATCTTCTCACATACATAATTACTTACATAAAACTCATTTACATTCATGCACACATAATACACATTCAATTATAACATATATATATGATTTTACATAAAACTTTTGTAAAAACATATTGAAGTTTACTTTATATTTTTCTTGGCTTTCTTTTTTTTCAATATTATATATAGTGTTAACATATAATTTTTTACCGCCTAGGTTGCTGTCTTGTTGTCTAAGCAGAAATTTTATCCTTTAACACCATAGAAACCTTGTTGCCTCGACAATTATGGTCACAGCCATCATTTATTCTCTACCAATGTGGAACGTTTCATGATGCCAACTCACTTGTGGACTATTACCCCCCTTGTGAGTTGTGAGGGGGGGGAGGACACTATTAAAATTTTGGATTTTATTTTTATGATTTATAGTCCTTAAAAGCGTGTGTCAGTTGGGTCCTCATCACTGTTGTGAGCATAGAGGTAAGTTCTCACCCCATCTCTTGGTTTTGTTTTGTTATCTTTTGTATGACACATGCTTGTGTCTAAGTGAGAATGTCTCAAGGGAGCACATTTGTATTTCTCTACATTGGAACTTTGAGTGTTTGACATCCTAACCTAGATGATTTCTCAATCACTTTGGTTTTGTTGCCTTTGGTGTCGTGTTTGGTATCCAATCATCAAGCCATGTATGGGAGTCAGTGCTTGCTGCGTCAACTGTCAACCTCTTTGCCCCATGTTAGGATCCCCCTGTACTCCTTTTGTTTTCCTTGGATTCACGCTTTGTGTACCAAGGATTCGATGAGACCTATCATTCCTTCAAATGAAATAATGGTGGTCTATTTATAGGCACGATACGTAGGCATTCGGTTGGAGGTCCCACTATTTGAAAGCCCCACTTATTTTATTTTTACGAAATCATGTGCAACTTCTTTGTTGGTGCACTACACCCACCAATGGGTGCACTCAGATGAATTTAACATTTTTATTCTTTATGGGGATCCACCTTATTTGTGTGCATGGCCCAATGTCCTAGTCAATAATCCATTGCAGTAAATATTTTTTGCTGATGATGGATGTGTGATTGTGGTGGCTGCACAGGTTGCCACGCAGTTTCCTAACTGTGTGGGGCCCTATTAAATAGGGAAGTGGAGTGTTGCTGTCACAGAACTTTTTGACATGGATATTAAATAATTTCTAATGTTGCAGTTATGTGCAACACCTGGAAGGCTCTGACCTGGCATTAAATATATACTTTTTGATGCTGCAGTTATGCAATGCATCATTATGAAGGCAGTTGGGAGAGAATATGTAGAGCCACTGGATTCCAATCTGGTGCAGTTATGTAGAGTCATGGTGAGGGAAGCTTAAGGATGGAAGGTCATCAAGATTAATAGGCACTGAAAGGTATGATGAGGTGTATCTTAGCTGTGTAGGCATAAGTTTTGGTAAGTTCATGCATCAAAGAACCATAATGGATTAAAAAATTTGAGAATTATAAATATCTAAATTGTTTTGAGTGTTCTTGTTTTTTCCAGCTTGATTGCTATTTCAGATTTTTGTGTAGACCTCTTTCGGGATTTCATGCAACGAGGCTGCCTGATTTTGCCAAAGACACCTTTTCATGTTTTCATTTTAGCAAAGTTTATTTTCACAATTTTGCCCTTAGCCAATCAACGAAAATATCGACCAATTCCGTTAGAGTACCTTATTTTTATGGAATTGAAGGATTCCTTGGGCCCTATGATTTTAGTCATCTGAAGATGTCTTACGTACGTTGTGGGTTATAACTTGCCTTATGTAAAGGGTTAAGATTTAGCTCCGGATTTTATGGAGGGTTAAGACTCGCCTCCCAACCATGGGATGAATAATTGATGCTTTTCTCTCAATCATGTGATTTAGGTTATATAGAGGATTAAGACTTGCCTTTGGGATGCTAATTTTTAGGTATGTGGAAGATTAAGGCTTGCTATCGAGTCATGTAATTTTTGTTTTATACAGGGTTAAGGCGAATAAGAGATCAGATTTTAAAACAGATGTATGAGAAACCTAATGAAGTTGAAAAATATATTTATAAATTACTAAGGATGAGAGAGAATATTGCAAGATCTTAACCTAGTCATATGTATCAAGGATAAATATTGAAATTTTTTGATGAAAGATGATTGCATTAAAGAAATGTGAACAAGTCATTTTGCTATTCTCTTCATTAACAGCTTCGCTAGAAACATAAAAGACATAAATAGTGTAACAAATAGGAATTTAACTAGGAGAATTAAATTTTCAAAAGTTAAAGAAATATTTAAGATGATAAAAACAAACAAAGCGTGGCTTGACAACATCTCTATTAAGTGTGAAGATAATTTAAGATTAAAATGGTTAACTCAACTTTTTAACAAAGTTTTTAATTCATAAGAAAATGAGAATGAATGAAGAAGGAGAATCATCATACTGATATTTAAGAAATATACAAGATTGTTTAAATTACAGGGAGATCAAGATCATGTGTCATACTATAAAATTGTGGAGAAGTGTTATGGAGTAACATGTTCAAAATTGTATAAATATTTCAACCAACTAATTTAGATTTATGTTGAGATCAATCTAGAGTGGAAGTTATTTTCTTATTAGAAGTCTGATGGAGAGTGATTAAGATATGAAAGATTTGCATATAATATTTATTGATTTGAAAAATGTTTATGATAGAGTCCCAACATATGCTCTGTGATAGGTGTCGGAGCAAAAAATGGTATCTTCCAGGTATCTATAAATGATATAAGATAGGTATGATGAAACAACTACTAGTGTAGTGTATACACAGTTGGTGGAGAAACAATAAATATTTTTATTTAAATTTACTTACATTAAGGTTTTGCAATAAGACTTTACTTATTATTATTTTTACTTTTGTTATGAGGAATTCACAAAGAATACACACAATGATATAACATGGTATATGATGTTTACAGATGTTATTGTATTGATAGATAAGACAGAAGTGGATTGAAGGCTAAAATTGTGGAGAAACATCTTACAACCTAAGGGTAAGTAGAATTAAGATATAATATATAAATTGTTAATTCAATGAAAACCAAGGGGAAGAGGGGGGGAGAGTTAATTTGGATGGAATGATATCATCTGAAAGTACTTAGTTTAAATATCTTGGTTTAATTATTTAAAAGGTTGGATAATGTGGTGAGAATGTTAACCGTAGAATCAAAGCGTGATTAATGATGTGGAGATCAGTTACTAGAGTACTATGTTTCATAAGATTTCGTTGAAGTTGAAAAAATTTCTTGTCAATTAGAAGACTTGCAACATTATATGGTAGTGCATGTTGGGCAATGAAGAAAACACGTTTCAATATGAAGTGTTGTTGAAATGAAAATGCTAAGTTGATGTATATTCATAATCAAGGATTACCATCTTTCATCTCAATTTTATCTTAGGGAGACAAAAGATAAGATCTTGGGAGATTAGACTTCAGAAATGCCAATCAAAGTGAATGTTTAAGTGTAAAATGTCATAATCTTTTCAAAAAAGATAAGAAAACTCATACTAAATATCAAAATAAGCTGATAGAGAATTAAAAGCGAAATATGGAGAAGGTGAACTATTGTTAACAAGAGACATATAAGGCATCTTATGTTGGATTTAAGTTTTATCTTGAACAATATACGGAGAGTAGATTGATATGACATCTTGAGTCAATTGTACATATATAGTCTTAAAAAATTTAAGTTATAAAGTTTTATTAGATAATAATGTTTAAATAAATCTTTAGATTGATTCTATAATAAAGTTGATAATATATGAAGCAAACTTAATATGGTCATCTAACTAAACTAATAATAAAAAATAGAATGAGAGAGAATATATATATGATATAGGTAGTTTGTCCAATGGAGCTAAGAAGTTAGGATTAGTAATAACCGAGAGGGAATCGAGGGATTAGAGGTACCTTATAGATATTCTCATTTTGGCGATTTCATTTCTCGGATGAGTGGAGAGAGATTACGAGAATAGCAACAACCATAGACAAATTGGAATAAGGGGGATTGAGATGGTTTCAACATATTAAATATATACCAAAGGGTGCTCCAATTGGAAAAGTTGGAAATATAAAAAATATTTAAAACAAAAAGGTTGTGATAGGCACTGAGTTAACTTGGAGAAAGATAATTAAATATAATCTAGATGATTTAAATATTTCGGAAGAAATATCTCAAAATTGGCGTGAGTGGATAAATATAATTCATGTGGTCAATTGAAATGAGGTGAGATGGAGGGTTAAGCTCCCATTTGGGTTATATGAGTGTTAAAGTTTGTCTATGGGCCAGGAAATTTGGATGTATAAAGATTAATATTTGCCTTTGGGCCGTGATGTTTTGGTTTTAAGACTTTGACTCAATTATAAGTTTGTGGAGTTTAACTCTTGCCTTTAAGTTGTGAAATTTTGGGTACCTAGAGGGTTAATGCTCACCTTTAGGTCGTGGAATTTGGGTTATATGAAGCATGGAATGCCGGGTCGCAACCCGGGTCGCGACCCGGCCCCGACCCGGTCGGGTTTAGGCCCGACCGGCTCGGTCGCGACCCGGTCGGGCGACTCCCGGCCGGGTCGCGGAGTCGTGGCCGGGTCGCGCGACCCGGTCCGGGCAACGGTCACGACCGTTGCCGGACCGTTGGCGATGGTCTCAAGACCGTTGCCAACGGTCTCGGGGGGCGCAGCCCCCCATTCAGCCCCTCGGGGCTATTTAAAGCCCCCGGGGCTCTCCTTACTCCCACCCCCCACTCTCACTCTCAACCTCTCATTTGTGCTCTCATTGCTCAATTTTTTTTTCTAATTGACTTAATTATTTCATCAAGCATTTCATTAGTTCATTTAGTATATTTATTTAATATTAGTTCCATTGATTAGTGAGTTAAGTAGTTTATTCTTTTTAATACTTATTTGCTTAGTTGCATAGTTAGTTAGCTAGAAGATTAGTTAGATATTTAGTTTAGTAGTTACTTAACACATCATGTTGGAATAAAATTGATGCATTATTTATTTAAATCATGTCATTTAATTTATCCAATTTTTCTGTATTTTTTTCAGATTTTTTTTCGCATTTTTCTTATTTTTTTGAATTTTTCAAAAAAAAAATTAAATAAAAATTAGGGTCGCGACCCGGGTCGCAACACAGTCGCGACCGGGTCGGCTCGGGGGTCCCGCGACCCGGTCGCGACTCGACCCAACCCTCCTTGATATGAAGGGTTAATATATGCTTTCGAGCATTGAAATTTAGTTTAAAATTTGTTAATACTCATTTTTCGGGGGTTCATGAATTTTTGTGAAGATACGAGGATGTGGATGAAAGTCCATGGCATTGTAGAGGTATACTGGACTATTTTTTAACCAATCAAATAGTTATAATACAACTATAAGGCATTATGTAACCATGTTAGACCTTTTTGATTAAGCAAAAATTGTCAAGACATACATCCGAGGTTTATAAGATGAAAAATGTGTTTTGGTAAAAGTAGAGCCAAGGTACATGGTATGCTATGTTATCCAATGCGTGAGGCACCCGAGCCGAGGGTCCTTGCGCCTTGTCTCGAGCATTTGAGATGTTTTATATTATTTAATTATTTTAATTTTAATAATATATATCTGATATAAATAGTTGAAATAAATCTAAAAAAATATTTGTAATTTTAAAATAAATACATTATTTTAATAATTATATATTGTAGCCATCAATAAATAATGTTATAACAACAAAAGAAGGTCAATAACAAATCTAACATCATAACAACTAACAAGAGTAGAGTACAAATCAAACATAACATAGTATAACAAGTTAATGAGTAGAAATCAATAATAAAAAAAGACAAATATCATAATCAAGTTAAGAAATGGATCATGTTTGACCAGATTTATTTGATTTAGGCGGGCGAGGCGTTTTGGGGTGAGGCGAGGTGTTTTGTTAGCGCCTCTCCAACCTTTTAACCGCTTAGGCGGTTGAGGCGAGCGTCTCAGATAACTATGATGGTATAACTGTAGTGGTGGATTCATCACACGCATGGATGCATGGAATGTGGCATTATAAGGCATAGATAAAGTCATCCACATTATTGATAGGGGCATTGACTTGTTATGATTCTAGTGGAATGAGCTAGCCAACATTTAAGGGGGTCATATAGCCCTTCAACTTACTAGATGAGCTTTAGGTTTACCGTTTTGGTGCTGTAATAGCTGTTGGTTTGACAAACAACTTTGACATCTTATGTGCCATTCAAGGGGGGCATATATGGCTGTTGGAGTCGGTCTAGCCACTTTAAGACTGACGTACAAACTCATTTACTCACATTTCTTTAGGGTGGAAATGTTTTTTAGTTAATGCTGATGATATATTTGTCTCATTTCTATTATTCGATTTTCAACACTAATCGCCTTTTGTTGGCTGAGGATGTTGATTGCAATATGAATTTGTGGGAAATTTATTGAACTTCTTGGATCATCCTTGAATCCAATACAAGGTTGATTTTTGTCCATTCCATGATGTCTACTTCTTGGAATCCATTCTTCAGCAATTTGACTGGTAAGGTTTTATTCATGATGTTGATGGGAGCTATTGTTGCTCCTCCCTTTTAGACATAAAGTATTTTATCTCAAATTAAGCAAATGAGAACCCTCCTGGTGTTCCTTTCAAGGGTAACGCTTAAACTGCAGGAACTGAATCCAATTGTTGACGATATAGTCTACGACAAATTATTGGTGCTTAAATTGAAATTGAATCACGCCCATCATAACAGCAATTCTTTGTTGTCAATTCTGGCGTTGCCCTTCTGGACTTACGTTTTTGTGTTTTGTGTGTCATACCTTATATAACCATCTTTACATGAGTTAGTTGGTATTCATGCAGTTTTCATCCACCGCACTTTTTGTTAGGAGCTGTTTGTGCTGTATGGTAGTGAGTTCTAGACAATGAAATAAAAACATACTTACAAAATGTGTTTATGAAATGCGAATGTTAAAATGGATGTAATCATGTTAGATTAGATATAATAAGTAATGAATTCTCAACTCAACTCAAGTCAAGTCTTAGTCTCAAATTACTTGAGATTGGTTATATGTATTCTCTTTTCTCTAGTAATGTCGATTTTGAGTTACTTTTTAAGAGATATTTTAATAATTTAAATCATATTAAATTACTTTTAATATCGAAAAGAATGTCGAATGAATGGAGAAAGAGCATCATTATACCTATTTTAAAGAAAAAATGAGATATACAAGATTGTGCAAATTATAAAGGGATCAAACTCATGAGTCATACTATGAAATTATGGGAAAGAGTTATTGAGCGGCGATTACGGAGCTATACAAATATTTCAGCTAATCAATTTGGATTTATGCCTGGTCGATCTACAACTGAAGTTATTTTTCTTATTAGAAGTTTGATAGAAAAATATCGAGATATGAAGAAAGATTTACATATGATGTTCATTGATTTAGAAAATACTTATGATAGAGTACCAAGAGAGGTTCTATGGTGGGTGTTGGAACGAAGGATGGTGCCTGGTAAGTATATACAAATGATAAAAAACATGTATGATGATGCAACTACTAGCGTATGCACAATTGATGGAGAAACAAGAGATTTTCCTATTTCAATTGGCTTACATCAAGGGTTGCAATAAATCCTTATCTTTTTGCATTAGTTATAGATGAATTAACGAAAACTATACAAGATGATATACCTTGGTATATGATATTTGCAGACGATATCGTATTGATAAATGAAACACAAGAATGAGTGAATATAAAGTTAGAAATGTGAAGAAATATTTTGGAAATTAAAGGTTTCAAGATAAGTACAACTAAAAAGCAGAATATATACATTGTAAATTTAATGAAAACTAAAGAGAAGTAAGTGAGGGTGTCAGTTTAGATGAGATAATATTATCTCAAAAAACTTAGTTTAAGTATCTTGGATCAATTATTCAAAAAGATGGAGAATGTGATGAAGACGTTAATCATAGGATTAAAGTCGGTTGGATGAAGTGGAGATTGGCTTCAGGGGTTCTATGTGATCGTAAAATTCCATTAAAGTTGAAAGAAAATTTTTATCGGACAAGTCTAAGACCCGCAATGTTGTATGGTAGTGAATGTTAAACAATAAAAAAACATAATTATATAATAAGTGTTGCCAAAATGAGAATGTTAAGATGGATGAGTGGTCACACTATATTAGATAAAATAAGGAATAAATATATTAGAGAAAATGTAGGAGTAACGAGAATTGTAGACAAATTGAAAGAAGGGAGATTGAGATGGTTTGGACATATTAAACGTAGACTTAAAGAGGCTCGGTTAGAAAGATAGAAAATATTAAAATGACAGAAACAAAAAGGGCGTGGTAGACCTAAGTTAACTTGGAGGAGGGTAATTCAATATGATTTAGATGGTTTAAATATCTCTGAAGAAATAGCACAAAATTGACATGAGTGGAGAAAGAGAATCCATATGGCTGACTTTAAGTAATTTGGGGTAAAGGCCTTAGTTGAGTTGAGTATATTAAATTACTCTTCTCCAAGTTAACTTAAGTCTATTATGTCTTTTTGTTTATGCTATTTTAATATTTTTACTTTTCTTACTAGAGTCTCCTTAGGTTTATGTTTAATATGTCCAAATCATCTCAAATTTTTTTCTTACAAATTGTCTACGATTGTCATTATTCCTACATTTTCTCTAATATATATTCTTCTCTTATTCGGTTTAGGAATCAAATCGTCAACTAGTAGGCTCTTCCTACCTACCTTCATTTATACTGTTTTACGTATTAATTTGATAGGTATATAGTGATGTTAGTGTTTTATTCACATATGTAACGACTAAATTAGTTGACTAACTAAACAACGATATTAATTCGTAGTCTTCTCAGGAGGTCACCCATTGTCAGTTTGTTTTCAACTGAGCAATCTTAATTTTGATGTTCTTTCAACTCAACCTCTGAAAAATAGTTAACTGGAGTTGTTGATAGTTCACTAATTTAACCTCATAACATATTTATAAATTGGGGTGTTACAATCAGAGAAAACATGCGAATATAGGCAATTGCTAACAAATTGAAAGAAGGGAGATAGAGATTGTTTGGACATAGTAAATGTTGATCTAAGGAGGCTCTCGTTAGAAATTGGAAAATATCGAAGTAGAACTTTTAATATCAAATTATTTGGGGTTAGCGAAATATCAAAGTAGTAGAAACAAAGAAATGTGGTAGACCTAAGTTAACTTGAAGGTAACTAATTTAGGTTTGGATAATTTAAATTTCCAAAGTAATTTAAAATCAACATACCTGGAGAGAAAATTTCTATTGTCTACCCTAAATCATTTGGGACTAAGACGAGATTAGTTAGAGTCTCGCTATGTCTTGTTCTTGGTGGGCTGTTGAGATTTTATAGATGCAAAAATGCTCCCATGACTACAGAAATGTAATGGACACGGCCATAAAGGGCACGCAGACTGCTAGTACAGAGAGGGTGGTTGAGTGGAGGTGCTGTCTCCCAGCTCAATTGGGCCAATCATACGAGCAAGCAGCAGCCTAGTAAGCCGTGGATCCTTGTGTTGCTGCCAAATATGTTGATTTGGGCAAGCACGACCCTGATAGGGCAAGGGAGTTGTGGCAGAGGTGCAGAGCAGCCTCCTTCTGTGCCGCCACCTAGAGGCAGCCATATCTTCTCCTTCAAGATGTCTACCTCATCCTGATCTTGTGGGCCTCAGCTAGATCTCGTCTCTCCAACCACCCCATTGCTAGGAAAACATGTTGGTGCAGAGCAGCGTTCCTCTGTCACTGCATAGTGGCAGCTATCTTTGTGCCCCTCCAAGGTGCTTGTCTCAGGATCTTGTGACAATCTTGCGACTCTAACCACCTCAATGTGAGGTTCAAAAGGCGAGAACAAATTATTTTAGATGAAATAATGATGTTTTCCAGCTTCTGCGTAAGAAGACTTCTTGTTTATGAGCTTTATTATCGCCATACTATTTTTTTATGTGAAATATATGATTTTTGCTTGCTTGTGGAAGATATTGATATGTTTTTTATGTATCGTTGCAAATTTTGCTTTATAGAGATAAGAGCTTGTGACCATTTCCACTTACCTTGACCTTATGCGAAACTACGTTCAAATCAACACTGTTTTGAATCACCATTTTTTACAAGACAAATTGTCTAACGTTGTGGATATTTCCTTCAGGTTCTCAATACTTCCGAGAAACTAAAACCCAAAGGTTCCAGAAATGGTGATTTTCTCACACTACAAAAGACTGGCCAACAACAGCCAATTGTCCAGCCTATCAATCAGAGTCTTCGTGGACCTTCTAGGCCCGATGTTTCCAAACCATCACAAGTTGGGAATTATCACGTTCTAAACCGTGAGAAAAATGGCATTGCCTCGATGATGGGGGATGGCCTAAACCCAACTTCTTACTCAGGATTCTTGAACCCTGGTGTTGTTCCTGCAACTTCCAGCGCTCCCTCTTTGAGCTGTCCTAATAACCTGAAGCTTAAACCTGATGGCAAGACCATTGGTTCGCCCGTTGGTGCATTTATGGAAAGAAGATCAGTCACGCAACAGAATCGTAGTGAATTTTTTAACTCCATTAGAAAGAAATCTTCTTCGATTAACACCAGTTCTGTACCAGAGCCAAGCTCTCAACAACTGCCCGCTTTTGGGGAAATCAGATGAGAAAGGCGCACATTCACTTAGTTCTGTTGATGTCGAGATGACAGGTAGTTCAATGTCAGATTCTGGTTTATGTTGCTCTGACAGCAACTTTACTGAAGTCCACAAAGAGCCTGCAAGTGTTCCCTTTTCCAATGGAGAGAAAAGCTCATGTCTTGATCCAGCTGAAGAGGAAAGACTTCTCCGGTTATTTGGTTGGAAGGAGAATGCTGGAGAGGAAGAGGAAGCTCTGACAACTGAGGAAATAGATGCTTTCATTGAGGAGGTAAGCTTTTCTTGTGCCTATCATCCGATATAATCTTTAGAATATTTGATCATGGCTTTTATTTTGATCATGTTGCTCTTGCAGTATCAGAAATTGCGACCATTATCCAAGTTTTCACGTCGTAATCTCCGGGTCACTGATACTAAACAACCTGAATAGGCTGGGAACAGCTATGGCTCTACGTCTATCTGACTTCAAGACGCAAGGATTTTGATTCTTTTTTCTGTTTGCGAGCTCAAAAGGGTTTTTGATTTGGGGGGCAAAGGGAAATTTTGGTCTTAAAAGAGAGGATATGAAAGCATTATCAGAAGTCACGTTGAAAGAGGGGGGTCCGATTTTTTTTTCTCCCTTTCTCCTCCTTGCTATCAGCGAATGTGAAAATTGAGAAATAAATCTCGGTGCTTCAGTCCTTGGGATCTCTTGTTAGGTTCTCCTCCCAACTCGGGTGCCTTCTGCTTGATACAGCTTTTTCTCCTGCCGACGGATTCAAGGGAGGGTAGGTAGTAGAAAGGAATCGCACGGTTTGGAGTAAATTTACTTTTCCTTTTTTTTCCACTTCACTTCCATTTTCTTTTCTTCTGTCCAATTCAAAGGAATATCAGCTTGTTTAGCACAGCGATGCTTAGTTAACGTGCTTCATTATATATATATATATATAAATCGTCTGAGATTTGTTCTTGGTTAGGCGCTGTGTTGCGTAGTTACTTATTGCAGACTTGCTATTTGAAGTTTTGCTCAGGCGTAGAGGTACGACTTTCTCACTTATTTCGTAAAATTTTATTGCGGTTTAACCCAAATTTGCCTGGGTTTTTAGACTTAAGTTTTATCCGGATAAGAACCCTTGTAATTTGGTTCTTCGCGTTCTGATGCATCTAAGCGGTCGATATGGCACACTCATAATTTTCTTTCTTTTTCACTAGGGATCATGAGATACCAAAATACATATGCTCGATACTCTGTTTGGTCAGTGTTAAAAATGATAATAAATCAATTTTGATATTAATGTTTTTAGGGCAGTGTCGATGGTAAAATGGACATCAAATCTTTTCACATTTTACCAAGGAATTGTAGTACAATAATATTTCAAATCAATGTTAAGAAATTTAGCACATTCTTGTGCTAGAAGATTTTAGGTTGGATTGCTTGGATTGTTTGATAACGGATGATGAATGGTGATATATCACCCTGGCTATGCTGCGGTGGACGCCAGACCTGCTAGCGAGTAGGCCCTAGCGGCCTTCGTCTCAACCGTTGAGGCACCGTGACCAGAAAAAGGAAAAAGGAATCCTCCTATCTTACCAAAGAAAACTGACATAATAAAGTTGAGGAGGAATATTCACAAAAATGTGGTGGCAGTGCATGCTTTTTCAAATTTCTTTTTCCTATGTGTCTACGCTGGCTGGAAGAGTTTGCTATCATTCAGCACATTAAAGGGATAGCGTAATTTACTGCAAGAGGATCTGTAGGTTCTTTTTTCTTCAGTTGTGCTAAACTGCTCACGCTTATGGAATGTTTGGTTGCACAATAAATTTTTTTACAATTTCATTATAAAATTTCACATTAAAATAAAATTTAAGATAATCAAAGACATAAAACTGTAATGTTTGCTGAGATATTTTTGAATCCTTTATTAAACTATACTTTTGTAATGATTATCAAACATTCTTTAACATATTTTGTTATAAAAAGTATATTTTTGTAACAAAATGCAATTTGCCATCCATCCAAACATCCCCTTATAGATGGTTATAAGAAAACATTACGTTTGAATTTCAGATATCATAATCAGTATCGTGTGTTTGTAGGTATCTTCGTAGTGCTCTGCATTGGTTAATCACTGTGGACAAATTCCAAAGATATGCTCTTTTGAGGTCTCAAGAGATGTCCTGATGTTCATGCTGGGCTCCGGACATTTTCTCTTTAGCCTAAATTTTATATATGAATAGTACGGGTGTAAACAGGATTTGATATTACAAAATTCTGATTTGATTCTAGTAAAAATTAAGGTGTTTGGAGTTTGTTTTTGTATTCTTTAAGTTATCAAAATTGGAATCAAATATTTTAATAACTTATTATAATCAAAATCGGAATTAGTTGATTCTATTTTTGTTTATCCGATTTTAATAAAAATAATATATAATAAAAATTAATTAAAATAAAATTAAATAAATTATAAAATGTGATATTTAAATTATTATAATAAAAATAAATTTTTTTAAAAAATATTGAATAAAAGTAATTATATGTAAATTATTAACTCATTTTTAGATAAATCTGATTATCTAAAAATGATAAAAGATTAGGATAAGTCACAAGGACTCAGTAGACTTCCACCACAAATGCTACTTATCAATACTAACGAATAGCAAATATACATAGAATAAAATATTTCACAACTATTGATCAACAATTTCAAGAGTAGTTGATTTAATTCTAGATCAAGCACATATGCATTTTCATTTTTTATTTAATCAGGTGAGAGACTTAACTAGATGATAATGTAATCTAAATATAAAGATTCAATATTTAACAAGAACTCTTGACTTTCCTATGGACCTACATTGTTAACACATGTAAGGTTTCCATAACCTTATATAAAATGTCATGATTAACACCTTGTTGGCACATCAAAATGCTAGTAATACCATCTTTCATACATATAGCATATGTCACGATGAACATGAAGCAATGTCATAAAACTTATATTAAAGCAACCATACATAGAAGTAACAATACAGTATCCAAAATCGAATAATGCTCCATACTATTTTAATTTTTATTGTCCATAGCACTACCTTTAGTCTAGTATAAGTGCAATGACAGTCCATGACTTGAAATGCAACTCATATATGAAAATCTATTTATGAATTATCTGCAGTACCATATGATTCATATGCAAGCACTCTTTCTTAGTCACACATAATCATGTTTTTCATACAAAAAATGATGCACATGCTTAACTATCAAATAATCTACAATGAATTGACATACATGATACATATGATCATAAACATGACAAATGATATAAAGACACAATTTAAATGTACATGAACTTTTATGCATAAAAATTACATAATTTCACATGTATTAACTCAAATGTCCATGATATTAAAACTTATTTTCTTTCTTTAAATCAAACACTTATCTTACATGTCATATGATAACACATTCTTAACACATAATTACAATAAAAAATATTTGAATGAAACACTAACATAATTACACACATGAATGGGAGTTGATGGGATGATTGATTTTGAACTCATGATCGATGGCATGAATGGGAGTTGATTGGTTGGAGATGAACTGAGATGATAGATCCTATTAGTTAGGCATTCAATATGATGACTAGGTTGCTGATTAGATGATCAACAATGATTGGGTTGCAAAAGGGTTGGATGATTGAGCATCAACTCGACTAGTGAATTTGATGATGCTGGGTGATTGCTGTCTAGTTCACACGAGAGGGTGTGATTTGGAGTGTTGGGTAGCACCAACAACTAGCGTCCAATAGACATGTTGGAAGAGTGTGTGTGTGTGTGTGTGTGAGAGAGAGAGAGAGAGAGAGAGAGAGAGAGAGAGAATCATAGTAAAGGAGAGAACAAGGGAGGAGGAGGGAAAGGTGCTTATGTAGTGGTTTTTGTAGGATAGAGAAGAGAATGAAAGAGATAATAGGTTAGGAGGGTTGTGCACACATGACCTCTACGTAAGATGATGACCCTAGTGTGGCGAGAGGCAAAGGTGTAGAAACAAACATGGATTGAGGTTGTTACGGGGAGGTGAGGTTGGTATCGGAGCCATAAGGCTATGACGGACGAAACTACTTGGGCAATCGATGCGGTAGGGCTTTGTGTACGTGGGTTGTTGATGGAGAGAGGAAGGTGGTGAGGTGAAGAAGAGAGGGATAATACAAATAGAGGGAGTGTATAGTAGCTCTTGAGGCACTAGGGTAGTGTCCAGTTGGTGCTACACAACGAGGGTGTGATGGTGGCCAAAGAGGATTGCAAATGAATGTTCTAGCAACCAACAATATAGCTGAGTATGAAGCTTTGCTGGCCGGGTTGGAGGCCGCTCACTTCCATGGTGCCACCGAACTAAGGGTGATAGGCGATAGTCAATTGATCCAATGCCAAGTCCTATCCAAGTACTGAACTTCCCATCCAAACCTCAAACCTTACCAGGAGCTCACCACCTGCTACATCAAGCTATTCTTGAACTCACCTTTGTCCATGCTCACCCATGATCGAATGTCCTTGCCGATACCTTAGCTTCACTAACTTCATCTTTATCTGTCCCGCTAAATGGGCAAGTGCGGACTATTCATGTCCGTAAGAGGTCAATTCTAGCAATTGAGGATGGACATTTTGAAAGGTTATGGAGAGGTTCAACGAGAAAGAATACTTGGAATACAAAGAAGAAATCTCTTTAATTGAGTTGGAAGAATTAGAAGAAGGTGAGAGACCTTGGTATGATGAGATTGCGAGGTATTACTAAGATCAGTCATATCCGCACAGATCAACTACCAAGGAAAAGAAGGCAATTAGAAGGGTATCCCAAAGGTATACAATCTTAGGAGGAGTGCTATACAAGAGAAGCCTAAGTGGAGTTTTACTCGGAACATGTCTTGATGAGGAAGAAGCCGAGTTGGTGCTAAAGGAAGGCACATACTAGATTTTGTGGTGGCCATGTGAATGCCCAAGCCCTTGCTAAGAAAATCATCCGACAAGGGTATTATTGGCCAACTCTAGAAGAAAACTGCTCCATCTTTGTCCAGCACTGTCATTCATGTCAACTCCATGCCGACAAGATTCATTCTCCCGCATCCTCCTTTCATCCAATTCATACCCCATGGCCTTTCTCTATGTGGGCTTTTGATATCATTGGCCCCTTGAGTGACCTCAACTGCGAAATGTGCATAAAATCATTCATTTTGACGGCATGAACAGTACTTCACAAAGTGGGCTGAAGTGGAAGTATTCGTGGAGATTAAAGCGTCAACAATTTGCTCCTTCATCAAACGCAACATCATTACACAGGTTGGGATACGGTGACATCATCACAAATAATGTGGCACGCAATTTCTCTCTCAAGAATCTCAGATCTTTTGCAACATGTATCTTGTTCATTTCGGTAATCATTCATCACCATACTATCCTGCTCAGGTGCAATGGTCAAGCATAAGCCACCAATAAAACCTTAATTAAGATCATCAAGAAATCTTGTAAGTCTAGCAAGTTTGTGCCAACCGGCTTGATAAGCTTGTAGATGCCTTATGGGCTTATTGTACTTTTCACGTAAGTACTCCCACTTTGGACAAACCCCGTATGCTTTGGACATATGGAATGGAAGTAGTGGTCCCCTATTTGGTATTACTTCCATCTCTCCGAGTTCGGCTCGACAAGGATATCCCTGTTGATGAGAGACGAGAATCTCTCATTGCCACGCCTTGAACTCTTGGATGAAAGAAGGCTAGTCAGCGTACAGCTAGGCAGCTGACCCAGACTTACGAATCACTCTTAAAAGGTTTTATGTCCGAGGGTGGTTGAGAGAAAATTTGAGATCGATTGAGATAGTCATTAAAAGAATATTTGTTAATCTAGGGGGTCCCCACTTCAAAGTACAGCCTATGCTTGAAAACGGCCTAATTTTTAATCTTTTAGAAAAGTATCCAAGTAATGCATATGAATTGACCTATGTAATGTAAAATGGAGAAAAATTGAATCATCCTTGGAATGGAGTTTTACCTCAAAAAAAGTATTTTTCATAAAAATGGAGAAATCACCCGAGTATAGTCTCAAGTCATTGATCCTATAACATTCATGAGAAGTCAAGGGTAGGTACCATCCTACTACACACACAACACCTCCCACGATCCCAGAATCCGGACAACCCCGATGCTTGCGAAAGACAAGGCGAGAAGCCTAGAAACGAGAATAGGGAATACCCCTACCATATTCTCTTCTGCACTCGGTCAAAAGTGAGGAGAGGAGATTAGAGAGGGGTAGAATCTCAAAAATACCCGCCACCCTAGTAGGAGGCCGTTTTCATAGGGTGCAAAAAGGATGCCAAAAGATGGAGCAATGAACCCCTTAGTTTAAAAGAAAAGAAAATGATCAACTTATCTGAATGAGTACCCAAAATGATAAGTCGAAGGCAAAAGGAACTAAAAATATGGTCAATGTCTTCATAGGTCAAAAACCTGTCAAATATGTGCCACATAAAAGAGGCAAAAATAGGAAAGACATTGAAGAGGACGAGAGCCCCAACGGATGAAATTTGGGTGTGAGTGAAAAGAAAATCTCTCTCAACAATCTCCAAACCACCCTATCAAGGACTTCCTATATACTCTTCCTCCTTAAACCCCTAGGGTAGGGTAAAGCGGCCAGAATCCGGAATTGGAGGACAGATAAAGTCAAAGGCGAGAAGAAGTTGAAGAAAGGATTCTAGGTAGGGAACTTTATTTTGCACGTGATATCTACAACATGAGTGTAGACAAACCTGAAAGACCGATGAACTATCTCGGAAATACCAGCATTTTCTCAACTAAAAAATTAAAATATTTCAAAAAAATCTAAAAAAATTTAATACTTTTAAAGAATTCAAAATTTGTTGAATATTTCAAAAATTCATTTTTAATATTTCCAAGAAAATCCAAAAAGGATGTATCATTTTTAGCTTGGTCATGATCATTGCACTTCTAGTTGCATTCATGTTTACTTTTACGTCAATTGCATATTTTTATTCTGCATTGCATATTCATTTATTACCTTGCTGAAGGCTCTTCCTTTTAACTTTAAGTGCAAAGTTGATATAATGAGCAGAAAAGTTGAGTCATCATGAAGAATCTAATCCATTTTTATCAAGTGTTTCGAGACATTTTAATTTTGAGGAAAAGATTCTCACCACAGTAATTAAGTTCTCTCATACCTTTACCACACGTTTTTATTTCAATCATTTATTTTATTCTACCTTGATTTAAGAAGTCTCCTCCATTTATTTCGAAGTCTAAACCCAATGAAAAATAGACAAAGGGATACTGAGACACTGGATAGCATTGATCCTTTTGTTAAGTATTTTGGGCACTATCTGGTAGGAAGGATGGATTCTCTCCAGACGGTAAGTTTTCTTAACTCTCTCCACATTTGTTTTTTAGCTCCTTACTTCACCATGTTAAGAAGGCTATGCCCTTTGCCAAACAAAAGAAACAAGGCCAAACCAGCTGAAGTCATGCTAATCTTGAAAATTCATGAAGTGAGTGTTGCAGACAGCTTTTAAACAAAGCAAGATGAGTAGCATTCTGAAACAGCTCTTGATTCATTTCATGAACAAGATACAAGTCAAGAGCTGAGTCTACGGTAATGCTAGGCATCTGGAATTGAAGAAATCTACTCTATATCCCTACGCTCAAGAGAAGGCATTAACATGCAACATTTTGAGATCCAATAGGTGCATTGGTGAGATTGATGTTCCTAAAGGAATGTCATGCTGGCCACTATGAGTGAAAAGAAAATTAGCGCTATTACCCAATCGTGTATTATCATGGTGCTTTGCATTACATCGAAAGGAAAGACAAGGATGAACCCGAGATATCTTTTGATAGATTAGAAGGCGGTCCATGCAAGTTGATAGACCACGTCTGAAGACTTCTCGGATAGCAACGATGAAGCTTGAAATGTGTCACCTCACATTTCGAATGCTACTACAAAATTTCATCATCAGTTTCACATTAATTTCACATTATCAACGGACATTCCATCTTGTGCTTCACATCACTCCTACCATCTTGTCACTTCAGTTATGTTAGGTTCATTTAAATACAATTTTATGCATTGAGTGTTGAAGAACCTTGAGGAGCCAGAAGATGATTGGGCCCAGAGATCCCTTCAACAAAATCTACGGCAAACAGGTCAGTACTACATTACACACGGATAAGCCAAGAGGTGGATGTTGGAGGGACAATGAGTTCTCCTAATAAGGTGTCTTGACCACCAATGGACAATCTATATCTTCAACTCTATGCTTTCTACATAATTTTATGTTTTTTTAATCTCTCTTAGCATCTTTCTTGTTATGATGTCTTCACATCCGTGCTCTTTTCAATCTTCTTCATTATTGCCAATGTTATCCATCGTCATGTTTCTATTACTTACTTTGTTCATCCTGCAATGTTTGTTATTCTCTTAAATTTTTATTCTATCATATTTGTTTATTCCACCATGGCAATTGTCATGCCATTGCTTCTTTTGTCCCATCATTTTATGTTAGTCCCATCGTTATCTTTCAATCCCGCTATGGCTAAATGATGCTGTTTTATCGTTGTCCCGAATAAGCGGCTTTTCGCAAAGTTAATGATTCTAGCTGTTTTCACGATACCCCGAGCAATTTTGTTTATAGCTAAAATGAACCTTTTAAGAACTTGAGGTTATTCCACTCGAAAGTAAGCGTGAGTATTTTGGTGGAAAAGCTTGAATCTGGCTTGAATTCCAAATATGATGGATTGATATTCTTTTTCATTTTAAAATAAATTTACCTCTTTTAAAACTTTACATTATCTGACGGTACAAAGAACACCGCAAAGTTCGGAGGTTGCCGTTTGATGATAGACCTACGAATTAGGGACTCCTCACTGCCTCATTGATGGATTTGGCTACTTCCTTTATCCTTTTATTTTCTTCTCTCATGCCAATAGGCATGTCTTTTACCAAGTCATTCTATGATGTTATAAGTGTTTAATGGAATATGAAAGCGATCCATAATATTCGAAATTTGAGATTCCATTTTCTTTGTGAATTGGGTTGATAAGTGTGTCTATGTCCCTACACCTTGATACACCTTTTAAATTCCATCACCATTTCACTCCGCTATATTCATCTATGGTCACTTGCATTTCATTATAGTTCACTCCGAGTTACTTAACTTCATTACATGTTATTTTCTTGCAAAAGCTGACATCCAAGGCGAGGCAAGTTGTAGACACGCTTCAAATTTGCACCTAATTAAGATGGCATAAAACTCATGTTCTCTTAAGGTATGCAACGTGATTAGATCTTAGAATGATGTTGGGTCTTTTTAATGTTGATTTGAGACACACTGCAGATAAAATGAACCATTGACTACAGAGTTTTCACTTCAAAGCCATAATTTTAAGCGAAAACCTGCATGTAAATTGTGTAAACACAGAAATTGGCTGGGTGACCAATGCCCTAATGATCATACATTGAAGTTTGTAATTCGATTCATGTTTCGGACATGCTTTGTTTCATGTCATGTCTTCCTCGGTTGGCCATCGGAATCATTCTGATCAGAATTGAATCTTCGAGTTCACTATCCTAACTTTTTGAGTAAAATTCTGAAGTTTTGGAGAGTTTGATGGCTGATGCGTTGCTGTAAAAATCTTCTTAGGCCTGTTATCTTTCCAACGCAACAAAAGACGTCGAATCTCGAGTTCGGGAGTGTCCACAATGGCTTCCGGAACATAGATGCGTGGAGCCGTCCCATGCACCCCGGTCCCGGGGCACATGTGCCCTTCCCCAGGGCACGTGACCATGTGCCCCCATCCCGAGCCACATGGCCATGTGCCCCCGATCGGGGGCACAAGGGAACCATTTTCCGATCGGACTCTACCTTTTACCCGATCGAATCGAAATTTTTGATCGGATCGGATCATTTTTTTAGGAAGGATTGAATGCACCCCAAGTGGGAGCGCATGCGCCCGGGACTAGGGCGCAAAGTACCTATTTTTAGGACTAGATAGCACGGCTGTTTCTTATAAATTAAGGTGACCTCTCGGGTCATTCTAGAGGCTGGTTCACGACCTCCCGGGCATCTCAAGGCATCCAAGCTTCCTCCTGCATTGATTTTGTGATTTTTAGAGTGAGAATTTTGAATTTTTAGTAAGAGAAAAGTCAATTTAGGAGAGAGGAAGGCCGGTCGGCAGGGTGATTTGTCAGGTCTCTTTTCATCGGCTTCTACAGCAGCGTGTGGACGTCTGCTGCTTGAGCTATCAACATCAAAGTTCTTCTTCTCTGAGCCTTCCTCAGTTTGCATTCAACAGCACATGATTTTAAGGTTGGGGCTGGTCGTGGTGAGTTCGAAGCAAAGTTGCACCTAGCAGATCCCGTATTGCTGTTTGGCTTTTTCGACAACCCAGACTTGGCTATATCTCTCTCAATTCTTCTTAGAAATTTTCTATTCTTTTTTCTATCTCTTTATTTCATCATTATCCATCTTCCTATTAGTTTTTCACATTTTTGCATTATTTTTAGTTTGTTAATACGAAAATAGAAAAAGGGTTAGAGATAACCCGAATCTGGTCGGTTTCTTTTCAGTTGTGTTTCATGTTATTTTATTTACATATACTCTACTTTGTTTAGTTCTAATTTATTTTCATGTTTCTTTGTCTTGTTGCATAGGAAACCAAGCACCCACGAGTTGAGGACTCATCTTCATCGACTGGTCGAAGAAGGAGAAACTTTAACCCGCACTGTTGCTGCTAAGGTACGCACGGTTAGTTTTCTTGCATAAAGTGGAACCCATGGTTCCTAATGACCACAACAATGTCTTAAGTTTCCTTCTTCTCATCCTCCTCTCACATGACCCTAACCATCTCTTCGGTGATCGAGTGATGCCGAGTGATGAAAGTTTGGGGATCAATGTGAGTGTGGGACCGAGGTGAGTTATTTTCCGTGTTTTTCTTTCCTTCTTTCTCATCCCCTCTTGAGGTGGCGATCTAGATTCATGGACTGCCCAAAAGGAGAGCCCCGTTTTCGGAGTCAACAAAGGGCACTGACCTTTGGAGGCTTCCCGGACTCCAAAAATGAACTGGAATCAATAGAGCTTCTAAGCGAGGAGAGATGGTGTGAATGATGAAATGAAAAAATTTCAACCTTGAAGGGTATTTATAGAGCCTAAAAATGTGAAAATGAGAGAAAATAGGAAAAATCACTCGTGGTTCAGAAAATCAAGTTGATCGTGAAGCCACCGAAAGAATGTCAATCTAATGCACGATTTGCTTTGAAAAATTTTGCAAAGAAAAATTCTCTTTTAATTTCCACGAAAAATCTCTTTTTTCACATAACATTGAATACCTCAGTCCTAAAATAGCTAGACATATTAATGCTTTTTATCATCACTAGTTAACATTTTTTGGGTGACATGATAAAATTCTAGGCATTTCTTAGCAATAAATGGTTAAAAATATATTTTTAAGGGCCGAAATTAACAAAAAAGGCAAAAATTTTAGAAAGAGCAATGTTACTTAGAAAATCGAGCTAATCAAGGAGCCACTGAAAAAAACCACTGAAAAAAATTCATCGGACTCACGGTTTGCTCTAAAAAATTAGTTAAATAAAAAGGCACTGTAAAATCTATGGAAAATACTTCATTTCATATTAAAAATTATCCATGGGGTTGAAAAATAGTAAGACATATTCATCATAATTTTCGACAGTCTTCTAATTTTCTAAAATAAAATGAATTTTTATTGAATTTTCACTCAAACTTGCTATATTTAATTCATTGTTTATTCAAAAATAACCACAATTTGTATGACAAATAAGAACAAGAAAGAAGACCCTCAGGGAAAGTAAGAGCTTCAGCTCGGAGATATAATGGCGCCTCTAATCGATGTCTTTCTCGATCAAGAGGCCCGGCATACCCAACTCGTCTCCCACAAGGCAACTGCTGAAATTGCCTCCTCCTCGTCGTCCATAGAACTGAGTTGCTTGCCCTTGATGGGTGGTAGTTGGGACAACTTGGGAAGCTCGTGGCGAGGCAAGCTGTTCTGAGAGTGGCAGCGGTGGGCATCATACAACACAAAGGTTGAACTAGTGATCAAGCGGAGATCCACGCCGGGTGCAAAACGCACCTAGAAGTCATTATACGTCATGGCAAAAGAAGAATGCAGGAAGCCAAAATGGTTCATGAAAGCAAAACACACACGCCACTCCAGCCTCTTCTTCACTGAAGCACACCTGTTAGCAACCCTCTCGCCGAAGCCAAGTGTAGTAGAGTACGGGAACAAGGGGCTACGGCGAAAGAGCTGCGACCTAGTAGTAACCTCACCGGCTGGATCAAACTTAAAGTGGAGATCGGCCCAGCATGCTAGTAGAAGAGCACTGCTAAAGGGAGGTCAGCCCATGCAAACCACAGACAACCCACAATATAGGAAGCCCATAACTGAGGGACCGAGCTGCGCGCCACTCCAAACGCCACTGATGCATGAAAGCTGATTAGGCTCTACGAAGTCATCTTTTGTAGGGAACAAAAACACCATAGCAAGGCAAGCCAAGAATCCCTTTGCATCATGCAGAATCCGTCCTCGTCCAAGCCGGGAGCCGAATCCGGTCCTCGTCCAAGCCGGGGAGCCGTCGGAAGAGAGATCGTCCAAGCTACCAACTTAGGAATGCTAATTCGCTTGCCGACCAACAAGGAACCAATCTGCCTAACCTCGACGAAATCCTACAAGAACTCCAAGCTAAAGAGTGACCTAGAAGAGATAAACATACCATCAGTTTCTCCCTTCTGAGTCCGGGGAAGGCTAAGAAGGAGCTCCACCTCCTCAAGAAGAACTGTGCACTCAAAGCTACTAAACACGAATGTGTGAGTGTCGAGATGCCACAACTCAACAAGTGCTCCCATCAAGCTGAAGTTGAGGGAATATCCTATATACTACTTAGCATGAATCAAGAGTCTAGTCAAGCCCCAATCTTGAAGGGTCGCTTTGATGGACAAACCGAGGACGTCGAGCAAATCAGTAAGTTAGGGAGGAGAGCAATACGAGGCCCTTGAAAATTTGGGTAATCCTGCACCAAAACAAGAGGTAAGAGGGAAGTGCATTAAGAAAAAAGTGGGTGTGAAAGCTAAAATTGGCAGCAAACTCACTAAGTTGGCACTGATTCTAGCCTTCAAATGACCCAAGACACTTGAAATATCCCTAACCAAGACAACACACTATTTCTTCAGAGGAGGAGCTATCTTGGGTGTTGGTAAGACGTTTTGAGCATCTTATAGGGTTTTTATATAGGGTGGATCGGTCTCGATTTGAGCCAAAATCAGATCCGGATAAATGAAAATTGGGACTGAACATGCCCCCGAAGTGGGGGTGCGGTGGCCGTGCCCCCAATCCAAGGGTGCGCAGGTTGCGCCCCCGAATTGAGGGCACGGTGGCCGCACCCCTAGTTTGGGGATGCGTTGAGTTAAATTCATGCAAAATTCGCCCAAAATTCTATAAAAAATGAGAATAAATTGATAAAAAATTGATAAAGTAAATGTGTTCATGTTTTATCTTTATTAAGGCCAAGAGGACATCATTGTCCCTTCGGAACTAAGTTTTTGATGAATGTTAGGAATTGCTCATGGAGATGGAAGAATGGATATAGGAAACCTAGGTGTTGACTAACATATAAGTCGTTAGTCGTATATCATTACTTATGCATTATTGTTGAAGACCGTAGGTGCAAAGAAGACCAAACTTATGATCTCCTTCATCAAAATCTATGACGGTTGGGTCATCCTTCGTTAAGCCAAAATTGTACAATGAGGGACGATGGTTCCCGATTGGGTATCCTGACCTCACAAATAATCTACATCTTCAACTAATTATTAAGCAAGTCTTATTTTTTTTGTTTTTTTTAAGCCCAACATGCATCATGTAGTATTAGTCTCATTGCATCTTTCGTTGTCATTGCATACATGCTGTCATGATCTTCACCTTCTCACCATGATCTTTGAATCCCACCGGATACATTCTCCCATCATTCACCCCAATTCTGAATTTTCTCAATATCCCACTGTGTTTGTTAGTCCCACCATGTCCATTATCTATCATAATCACCTTTTGTCCCACAACATCTTTCATCTCTATCCCACCACGGCCTCCTGCAACACCGTCTTGCTACTTATCCCACCGTGGCAGTCCCCATTTTCTATCCCACCATGGACACCCATTTTGATCATCATTCTTGCACCACCATTATCCTCATGGTCTATTGATTGAGCTTAAACATTTGCCTTTTAGAATATGAGATCATTCCATTCTAAATCAAATCATGTTTCTTGGAAAACTTAAACGAATCTGAGAGCTTGAATATGCTCGATTGGTATTCTTTTATTTTATAAAACAAAGCTCTTTTTAAACTTTAGCCCATAACAGTATAGGAACACTGCAAAGATTGAATTGCTGACTGATGATGAACCTACGAACCCATGATTCGGGGACTCCTCACTGTGTTGGGGGTTGGCTATTCTTCTCTTGTGCCCATGGCACATCTATACTTCATTCCACTGGACTCCACTACAATTCATTTCACTTCGCTACATTTCTTTACATTCGTTCGGTTACATTGCGTACCATTCCCTTGTAAAGCCAATATCAAGGCAAGACAAGCTGTAGACACGCCATATTGGACTATTTCAGGGCTTTAAACTCTTATTCCATTGGAAATATTCTTTAATTGACCATTATCTGATCAAAATCACCTTGTGGAGATGAGCCAAGAATGTCAGTGGAGAGCCACATGAGTTGAGAATGAACTGAAAATTTTCAAAGTAATGCCATAACCTTCAAGCGAGAGCCACACGTTAATCATGGAAACATGAAGTCTTCTCAATGACCGACCCTTAATGATCCACAATTGAAGGTCTTGGAGGTCTTGTGTGAATTACGTAACATCTGGGTTTTAACAAGTCTTTTTGGCAATCACGTGTCTATATCGGCTTTTAT